>JARHVA010002746.1:947500-1152500 GCA_037957365.1 Torreya grandis | reverse complement strand
GTGAATGGGTTTATAGTTCTTAAATCCATCATACCCAATGACTCCATCTATGCCAACATTTTTGATGATTCCCTCCCTCCATCACATGCTAAATGGTAGATCTATCATGTATCCACCTCACAACAATGAAGGTAGTTAGCCCAAAACATATATAATCCATAATATACTATTGTAATAAACTAACAAACATGATAATCATGTACATAATATAAAATTGAAAATACCTCCACACTTAACAATCATGTAAATTAAGCAAAATATATCTACCTATAATCAACATATGAAATCAAGATTAACCAAAAAATAACTAACCAAATAATAACCATAAAAATCCATAAATCAATAGGTTATCAGGTCTAGTGAGGAATCAAGATGTGATAATGTTTCATACCTACCTATCATTGTACTATCTCCCTTAACACATTTTTTAATGATTTGGTCAGCCTAGTTAATCTATGATCACTTTCTTTATCCTTGTATATTCACCTTCCTTTTGTGCTCAACAATATTGGTGTCACTATTTCACTCTTTTCTAATGTAAAAGTCTAAGAGTTTTTATACATGTTTGTCCTTAAGTTCTCCACTTTAGTATCTAGGTGTAGGCTCTTTTGTATTAGGAATATTTAGCACCCATTTTTGATTTTTACAAATCCATATGGAGGACAAAAACAAAACAGTCCAAATCATAAGAAAAGATAATGTTAAAAGGAAAATTATTTCTTAAAATTCAAATCAAACCAAAAGATGTGATCATTTTTACACATATCCTATTCTATTTGAAACTCAAACTCCATCATTGGCATCATGATAAATTCAATGTCAATTTTGGTGTGGTAGGCAAATAAGCTAGTGTAAGAGGTCTCATTACATTATTACATACCTATATTACATTCGAGTGTGACCTAATTTATCATACAAGTACCCAATCTTCATAGCATACTGATGAATCTATAAGTGGTACTTAAGAGAGAAGAAAATATTGAGGGAACGTATTCTCATTTTTATTCTCATGCATGTTATCCTTCATAGGATGATATCTATAGTTCACTAGTTATACTAATCTTATGTTTGATAGGAAGAATTATTTTGGGCCATTTATATTGATAACTATTAGTCTTGCCAACTTTATTTGAGCATCTTATTCCTCATAAATATGATATTTTTTTATCTTGGTGGTGCCCTATTTTTCCTTCTTCCATCCCTCCTTCCATTCCCCATTGATAGACACATTTTTTTCTAAATCTCTCCCATATTCTCTATTTCCTAGTTTCAATCTCTTTCAAACATGGTAGTTATTGTCAATTAGGAGTGCTACCCTTGTGAGAATGTGTGCTACTTCTCATTCATATTGAAATAATGGAATATATCCTAAGTGTGAGTGACTTTGAAATGGAGAGAATCCCTTGATGTACTCACTAAATTTGTATCTAATCCTATTAATTAATGATTTTTTGACTAAGGGAAAGGGTGAAGGGATTATGATTGCACTAGAAATTGATAGGAAAAATTGGAACAAAGGTGATGAACTAATGTTTATGACCAATTTTACTTTCAATTGACACTCTTAGGAAGCACAGGATCCTATACACATTCTCTTCACTTCAGGTATATGGCTTTTACAATAGTTTTTTATACAAAAGACTTGACAAAACTCACTCTTTGCATGAAAGGAATGAAAGATTATTGAATTCACATATGAAATTAGACTAAGATTAAACCTCTACACTTATTATGCCCTATATAGACTCAAATATGCTACAATAAGGTACAAAAACTAGACATTAACATAGAAAATCTAATGATTCATAATTTTATATCAATAAAAGTCACACATACGCTTCACACAAACCCTAAAAATGGAAGAAAATAGATTCTTATTTATTTAAGAGGTGTAGTACAAAATATTGATAGCCTTTTAGCATATAAAAATAAAAAGTAACATGATAATTTTAGAAAAGAAGATGCAAATAGAAAGAAGTAGGAGAGGAAAGACAAAGCAACCCCAAAATAGGGATGACTACCTTTATCTTCAAACCTTTCAAATCACTATGTAGTGTTTCCTAGATTTTATCTTCTCTTTATTTCACAAAAGTGGAATAGGGGTAAAAGTGGATTTGTTTTGAAAATTTGAATAAATCTTCTACATTGATTGGTCAAACTTGACCACTTGAAATGTTTAAATCTTTGCTTGCATACCCTATATACTAGCTTATGTGTCCTTGATGAATAAGTCACATCTTTGAAAATAGGTCTTCAATTTTTCATTAATTCTTTGATTAAAACCTTATACTAATCCATTTATGATTTATTTTTACCTTGAAAGGGCTATTAGAAGACTCTTCAAACATCTTTAACCTTTTCTCCTTAACCTGGTGTAGGATAGGAAAATGTCTCCTTGAGCATGTTAAAGACTCTTTAAATCATTTGAATGTTATTTGAAATTTATTTTTTAATTTTTATTGTCCTAAAAATGTCATGGAAGGTGATAATTAACATTTAAAGGATTTTTGAAGAATTATTATGCATGACTTGGTGAATTGATCATTTGAACTCCTTTTTTTACAATGTGGCATACAAAGGAGAGAACATGATTTTGATTTGAATAAGGTAATTTACCTCCATGGATGGATTATCAACCTAATATCATACCTAAAAAGACACTTAGATCCATCTAACCCTCCTAAAGATGTGATTTTGCTCCATGTCCTTACTTTTCTACCTAAAAATAGCTAAACCTCCTTGTATAAAAGAATGTACAAACTTTACTAGAGAAATAAGTACATATATGAAAATGAAATATTCCCTTACATCTCAATTTAAAGTTTTGGGACATAAATCTAAGTGTAAGTGTCCCCTTTTCTACCATTTCTCTCTCTAATTAGGCTTAATTAGCTCTCATAGGCCTAGAAACAAAGATTTGGCCCAAATGGAATTCCACATGTGTGAAACCTCTCAAAAGTGTTTGATTCACTATACCTTGCCTAAGACCATGTTTCATGTCAAATTTCAAGTTATAAGGCCTTGTGTAGTGGGAAAACTAGAAAATGGCTATTGGTAAGCCTAGGTACTTGTGCATGCTTCAGAGGTAGTTTGAGTGTGTTTTCATAAAACTTTTAGGTTATGGGACTTGGAAATGACTTTTTTAGACCTATAACACCATTATTCAACTCATTACTTTAGATTGAGGGGTTTTATTGCAATCATAGGCCTTCATATAGGCCTCTTGGCTTGCAAAGTTAGGTTTTCTTCATTATTTGACCAAGTGGTAAACTTGCAAAGATAGTATAACATTTTAAAAAACATGTAGAAGTGTTTAAATGATGGTAGAACATTTTAAAATTCACACTTTACCTTTTCACTTGATTTGGGATCCATTCCATACTTTTCACCTTCATAAACATGCCTTCAACTATGAATTCTGCCCATTCTATATGGTACTATCATGTGAAAACCACTACCATGACATGGTTCTCATGTGACCTAATAATATCAATAAATTCATTTTGAGATAAAATCTATTCATTTTAATGCATTTGGAAAATTTTCTCTTCCACCATGTTGTTATGAAGGGTTTAGGGAGGGTTTTAGGTATCTTCAACTCTTAAGGATTGTTCATAAAGAATGGCTCCTATTTATTCTTCATAATAACACAAGGTGGAAGTGGGGGGACCTCTCCACCACATACAAAAACTATTTTTTCCTGTGCATAACTTCATGAAAATTTTAAGTGAAAGTTGGCAACCTCTCGAGTAGGATGAACTATGTAGAAAGGTTGAGAAAGGGTCTTAGTCTTAAAAAACCTTCCCAAACTCTCATCATTAGATGGAATGACCATAAATAGGTATAAAACAACATAAAATATGATTTCAAATGATTTTAAATTAGTAGTGGTATTCAAAGAGGCTCTGCAACTTGAACTACTTATCATGAAGGTTTAAGAATCAACTAGTTAAATTAACCCTGTATGCCTTCTTTAATCCATTTCCTCCCAATTAATCTGGGTTTGATATTTTTGGAAGTATATATGTGTGTGTGTGTGTGTGTGTGTGTGTTTGTGTGTGTGTGTGTGTGTGTGTGTGTGTGTGTGTGTGTGTGTGTGTGTGTGTGTGTGTGTGTGTGTGTGTGTGTGTGTGTGTGTGTGTGTGTGTGTGTGTGTGTGTGTGTGTGTGTGTGTGTGTGTGTGTGTGTGTGTGTGTGTTTGTGTGTGTGTGTGTGTGTGTGTGTGTGTTTTATAAACATCTCATGACACTTTATCATTAAATTCTAAGTCCCATTTTTATAAAATGTGAAACCTTCATAAATAGGCCTGAACATTCTTATTAGGCCTGAAGGTGTAATTGGGGGATTTTGGCTAATTTTTAAGTTCTTCCAAAGATAGGAACCTTTAATTGTCTTCACCATGAATCTTATAAATTATCAATACCTCACACTATACTTAGTTCATCTCAAACCTACCTAGGTCATGCAACCTTCACTTCTTCCCTATATAGGCATGTAGATGTCTTGTTGATTGTTAAGGCCTATAAAAGATATTTAATGACCTATTAGCCTTTAAAACATGTACATATTACCAAATTACCAACATTTTTCATCCCTCACTCATCTAAAATATTTTGATCATCAACTCCTCCCTCTATTTATATTGAAGGCTTCTTGACTACAAGTGTACCTTAGGTACTTTGACTACAATTATTACTAGATCTCTTGGCTGAGGTTAAAGAGGTATTTATTTATTTTAGTTGCTTCCCTAATATTTTTAACATATAGGTTAATATTTAAAAACCTCATTAGATTTATACCTTTGGGACCCTAATATATACCCAAAAGTGCATGCTCTTGAAATGCTTACACACAGGCCTGTATAGTCTTTATTGAATACCATAACTGAGTTATCAAGAATATTATTGATTTAAAACCTATAGATACATCTATAAATCCCCTTTAGTTTGAATTTTTTTAAGTTATATATTTTATTCAAGTTTTATAAAATTCTTTAGAGACCTTACTATCATTCACCAATCACTACAACCCTGCATATAAGAATGTGTGTATACATTCAGCCTAATAGGCCTAAATGCATCTTCAAATATTATCCTTTTAAATTGACTATGAAGATCATAAGAGAGTTATAATGTCACAAAATTACCATTTCCAATTTACTTTCCTTTCCTCAAGCTTCTTTTCCTCACACTAAACAATCATCTTTAGTAAATAAGGAAAGCATGCATGCGGGTTATATGAATATATATAGGGTTTAAATGAGTTATGATTGGATAATTCTTTATGAAATTACTTGGAGTATTTTTTGTTTCATATATCTTGTCTTTTCACTACACCTCAACCTCATCTTTTAACATTACACCTTGTTCTAAGTTTCAAGACCAATCCTGATGTCTTCAAATAAGCCTATGGATGGTGATTTGGATATAAATGCCATTTGGGTTTTAAGACCTCAATTATAAAATAAATAAGTAAAATCAATGATATTCATCACAAAACTTAGTAATATTTTATTGGATATGTAATAAAGTAAGCATCTCATATGAACATGACTAGATTGAGTTTTATGGTTGAGTGACTATAGGTGCTAGTGTTTAAGATGAACATAATATGAATAATTAAACTTGATATTCTTCAATCCTTGATAAGTGTGTCTTCATAACCTCATACAAATTAACTAACTAAATTTCACCCCTAATGCACCTCATTCAGACTCATGCTTTTAATAAGCCTGACTATATCATCATGGTTCTCGGCATGACTACAGGTGGTCATTAGTCTCTTTAGACTTTGTACAGACAGAGGGAAGAGTAATAAGGTTGGATTACATGAAAAATTTACATCAAAAATCTCATTTATTTAAATTCACCTTGGATTATTAGATAAGTATCAACTTGACACTCAAAGGCATTGACTAGTATGAAAACCAAAAATATTCTTTTACCTTAAAAGCTGCTAAATAGCCTTAAATAATCAAAATAGATGAATGGAGTATTTTTTCATATTTCAAGAGTGATAATAAGTAGGATGACACTTAAATATTTTTGGAATAACTTTACATTAGCTTTAATAATATCTTAAACAACTTCAAATAATAAAACTATCTTGTTACTTTAAACTATTCTAACGAACCTTAAAATCTGCTAAGATGTGTCTCAAAGTATTTTTTAATGATATTAATTTGTTCCTTAGTGTAATAATAAACATATTCATCCCTCAAATGGAATATATCACCTTTAAACATCCACTTGACACCTTCATAAGTTACCTCTAGATGCACACTGTCCATCACAAACCTTCACTAATCTTGAAATAGAGGCTTGACTATCGTTTAAGCTTTAAAAGCCTTAATTGGATAATTTTCTCCCTTGAGTATTACTTGTATACACATAATATTTTTAACTTTTATCATTTAATGACACTTTACATCTTTTAGGAACCCATCAAGACTCAATCTCTCTGAGTACGTGCCCTAAGGGGTGCACCAAGGGGTGGGTATACCTTTGCTACTTCACAAGATTTTTGTCCTTTATTGCCACATTATTACCAATCTGACTAGATCCTAAAACCATTACCTAAGCTATTTATCCTCCCTTAAGTATTCATTTTGTATTTTTCCTCTTTCCATCCTTGTTTTCTTATCTTAAACTCTTTTTTGACTATTGGTTATATTAGATTGACCCAATATAATTTATGGGTATTCTTTACTTTCTTAGTTTGTTAGCCTTTTGATTGACCTAGCACAAACCTAGTAAATTATCCCTGAGAACACACTGGGTTGTTTGGGTCGACCTTGTATAACTGATGTTGTTAAAAGGATTTAGTGAAAGATTTACCTATATATACAAGATCATTTTAGTCATTATTCATATGTGCAATCAATATTTATTATTTACTTGTGCTTATTCACAATCTGCTCTTCCACCATTCTACTTAAGGATACTTATCTTAGGTTTCTTATTTGGAGAATCTAGTCTTGTGGATAATTCTTAGATTTTTTAGCATTTCTTAGTTGTCTTTATAAACCACAACAACCTCTTACTAATCCCATTTGTCTAAGGGAGATATTGAGTTTTGATGGGTTCACATTTAGGTAAGTATATTATAACTTTATTATCCTCTCTTTTAGTAGATATAAGTAACATAAGTGTTGGCTTGAATAATACTATATTTCATATTTCATGTATTACGGTGTTACTCATACCTATTTTAATTGAAGTTACCTATACATATTTATTTTATTTATTTTAACCCCCACTTTGTGCCACAATCTTTGGTGTGCATTAGATTATATTTTTACTTTCTTGCTATTAGTATAAGTAAATGTATTAAACCTTAGGACTTCATTAGGGATGTTATGTGATTGTGTTAGACTATAGGCTTTAAAACCCTTCTTAGCATGACATATTGTGATAAGTGATATAAATGATCCCCTAATTAGGTTTAGTAGATCCCCATATTGGTCATGCTCTTAGTTAACAAGTGTATCCAAATTAGAAGTGTAGGTGTGATCTATCTTATTTGATCTAGGATTAATTCATAGAAATGATGCATTTTTAATTGTATACATTCTGGTAAACCTGATGTGAACTACCCATGTAGTATTTGTTCCATTTTACTTCATTTATTTCATTCATTTTATCATATTTTTTTGACATTCTAGATCAATTCTATCAACCCAACTATTTTTCTCTATGCATAGGTTTTTAGGAATAGGAAACTAGATTAACCTAGTTGACCCAGTATAGGTTTCAATACTTTCAGACATTTATATTAACCTACTAGGTCAACCTAGTCAACCCCTTATAGTTTCATCACATTTTTAGTAGGTTCTTGTATAGCTTGATTGATACTATTGATCTAGTTTATAAGTTTCTCAAGCATACTTCTAGGTTCTAGACCAATAATCTTATTCATTACATCTCTGATCCACAAAGGTTCCTTTCTACTTCTCTATTTATCTATTTTCCTCAATATTCAAAATTGCCCTTGCATAGTTAACTAGATCAACACCGTCAACCCAATTTTGTGTTCTATGTACTTTCTAAAATAATTAGATCCACATTGTCGATCTAGTTCATTTTTAGACTTTGCTTTCATAGTACAAGTTTGACCCTATCGACCCTATTCTATATTTTATGCATATAGTGTCAACACTATACCTTATTTTAAATCATAAATAACCTTATATATATTAAGAACTATCTCACACCTTTCTTTTCTTGTTGCTTGCATACTATGAATAGTTCACATAGTTTAATTTAGGGATTTTAAATTTATCACTTAGTTTCACTATTTCTATTTTATACACACATGACTAAATCACATAACATAAACAAGCACTTTAACATTTGTCTATCCTAGGCCAACCTAATTAAATTTCATCACTAAGGGGGAACTTGACTTGATGCTTTGGTCAAGTATAAATTATCATTGTCGTATGTGAAGTGAGGTGGTAGGCCCCAATACCAAGCTTGTATCATTACCACTATAGTCCCCTTCATCTCAAACTACCTAAACCCATCCTTATATTGATATCTAGTACCTTTCTTATAGCCAACTTCCTATCACACTAAAAATCACATCTTAATAATCTAATGAACATTTAGGTTGACCAACTAGCAAGCTTTATTTTTCAAGTTGTTTTCTTGCTCTTTATTTAATTGTGTGTGAAAAAACTTGCATTAGCCAACGTTAGTTTAAGGTTTTATTTTATGTGCCTAAATTGGATTGACCAACATTAATTGATATGATTATTTGTTTCCTTCAACTCTTACTTTCCTAGATTAATTAAAAAAATTATCTTGTTTTAATTCATAAGTTGTAATCATCTTACTCTTTCTCCCTATCTATTATACTAGATCAACCTAATCGACCTTGTATCTTTTTAGCCCCTGTTCAATATACTAGATTAACCCAGTCAACCCTATATAGTATGTAGCTCTTTTTCCATATTTTTCCTACATTTATTAATTGTATTAGATCGATTCAATTGACCTTGTATAGTTTATAGGCCCTATTTTCTATATTGGATTGACCTTGTGAACCTTGTATTGTTTCTTACTTTACCTATTAGTTAATCTAATTTCTTATCCTTATAATTTTGCATTCTATTCATTTTTCTTTAGTTAGAATGAAATCTCCTATAAAAAAAAACTTGGATAGCTTTAATCCATTTAGGTACTATATGGGATTTTCATTTCTCTCTCTATTCTTCCCAAGAGCACCATGACTCTTGGGGCACCTCTTCTCCTCTATCTATGAACTATAATATGGTGCAAATAACACCTCAAAATTAAGTTGATGGATCTAATCCTTTTTATACTTACCAAAAAACTTTTCAAAATCTTCAAACTAATGTGGGAGTGATTTATATAAGTTTACTTAACAATCCCACTAATCCTTCTTCTAGAAAACCTCTCCCTAATACCAATATGGAGATTGCTTCTATCAACAACAACCCACTATCTAATACAACTAAACTGTTAGCCTAAGTTATTAAAAAAATGAACATTATGAAAAATTATAACACCAACCAAATGATGTAACTTCAACAACACTTAATCAATTTGGATAATCAACCTCCAACTATTCATCCTCAAGCTAATCCTAATTTCATTCCTCCACCTCATAGGTATGCCTCAAGTAATGTTATTCCTTAACCCATGATGAATAAAAATATGCTTTAAAATAATCAAAATGAGCCTTTAAATCCCTTCATTTTTTCCATTGATATTGGTAACATATCTCCAACTATCAAATATTATGGGACTAAAGATCCTACCTCATTTCTTAAAGCCTTTGGAAACATTTACAAAGAGTAGATCCAAACTAATACCTTCACCACTACTAAAATCTTAGTCAAAACTTTTATTGGTGATGTATTATAATGGCACAATAAACTTCCCCAACATTATATATGGCAGCTTGAATATTTGGTCAATCCTTTGGTTAAAAAGTTTCAACATAATAATCCTTTAGTTAGTCATTTCAACAATGTTAAGCAATCTCCAACATAATCAACTCATGAATTTATTAAAAGATATAAATATTTAGCTCATAAATATGACCATAACATGACTGATGATAACCTATTCAATCTCTTTATCATGGCTTTAACTCCTACTCTTTAATATAAGGTTCTAACCTTTGCTCCTCAAATACTTATTAAAGCTCTTAATCAAGCTAAGTGTCAAGATTTTATTATGAAGCAATTCAAACCTAATTCTAAACTTCTTAAAGGATCTTTCCAAACATCTAATGATATCAATAATAATACTCTTCAAACCAAATAAAGAGTTGACAAAAATGATATTCCTTCAACTTCTCATACACCTCTTTTAGTTCAGTAAGTGAAATAATTTTTACCACCCTCAAAACCTTTCATCTATCGCAATGTTCCTCTTAAGTGGTATGACACTAATCTATTTTTATGGTTCCATGCCAACATTGGGCATTCTCATGAATATTGTAAAGGTCTCAATAAATTTTATGTCTCCTATGTGCTTGGTGATTCATTCAATCATGAAGCTATGATCAATCTTCACCATCAAGAATACATTACTACTTCTCAATAATTTCAACATTTTAAATATTGTACCTCGAATAACCAAAAACATTCTTCAAATAATCAATCAAATGTTAAGGATGTTTTTGCCAATGATATCTATTATGACCAATACTATATCAACTCTAAATATGTGAATACTACCAAGGTCAATTATCATCATAAACTGGCTCGCAAAGATCCTATTACCAAGCCTAAAAATCCATCTTTAGAATAACAACTTCTTAAAGATACTACCCCCTCTAATGTTGATTCAGAAAAACCTAAGGAAAAACTTCCTCCTTTTATTCCTCCAACCATAGATATACCTTCCAAAACTAATTTACCTTCTAAACCTCATGCTGGTTCTTCTAAATCTCATTGGAATTTTATTGAATAACTTAACTATATGCCTTGGAATATTCCTCTCATGGAGATGGTTCACACTTCATCCTATCATCATAAATTTCTTATGCAATAACTTCAAGAAATTGAAGATCCATCCTCCATAGATGAATAACTACCTTCTATTAATTCTTAATCTACTAATGTCAACAACATTACAACCTCATGTCATTCCAAGCCTTCTATTAAGTTTTTTGAAGAGGACATGATCAATGATGAAATTAGTTTTTGTGTTAATGATCCACCACTCTTTATTAAAGTATCCATTAATACCACTCTTATCCATAAAGTCTTAGTTGTCGATGGCTTTGATATTAATGTAACATCCTTGTGACTTATTTAACAACTTGGTTATAATAAGGATCATCTCAAACAAACCTATCTCACTTGCCATGGTTTTGACAAGACTAATAAAAAACCAATTGGTTGTATATGACTTCCATTAACCATAGGACCTAAGATTGTTCAAACCACTATTATGGTCTTTGATCTACCTTTATCTTACAACATCATTCTTGGTCACCCATGGACTCATCAAATGCGGCCCATTGCTTCTTTTAGTAGTCAATGCATTAAATTATTACATAATGGGAAATTGTACAAGCATGAAGCTAATCCTAATCCATGGAGCATTTAGCTTCCTAATCCTAAACCTCAGTATCATATTCCCATGAGTCCTAAAATTAATAATGCTCCTTTACCTAGATTCATCTAAATGAGATTTACAAGTTACTTTTGTGGATTCCAATGATGATGAGCCCAATGAATTACAACATAATTGAAATACTACCAAGTAACCTCTATATATTTCACAATGGCTTCCTCCTTCTCTATTACCAAGGGACCATACTATTCCTATCATGGATGATATTACCAACTTTACCCCTCCTTATAATGCTTACGATCTTTCTTTACTAGGAGATGTCTTCACTTGTAATGATTTTAGAGTGGCTAAATTGTTTCCAGATCCTCTTATCATGTCTCCTTGTACATTCAAAAATATTGGGATTTCACCTTCAAAACTTCCTCTTGATTCTCAAGATTGTACAATTTATCCAATATATGATGACAACTATATTATGGACCAAGCACAATATAGAGACTTGGATGTCAATTATTACTAGAAAACTTTAACCCAAGTTCATGCTTTTAATCAAGATATGCATATTATTTCTGTAGATCATACCTTAGATCTTGAGGGTCATGTGCCTCCCATCAATCCTCCTCTTATTGATACTCCTTAGGTGGTTGAATAAATTATACCTTCCAAACCTCTAGAAGTTCCTACACCTTTGGATTTTATCATTCCATAAAATCCTTCTCCCATCATTAAATCCACTAATATACCCATCTCTTCTATTACATCTACTTCTTCTACTCTTGAAATTATACTTGATGACAAGGAAATCTATGTCCATCAGATTCATTCTAAATATGATAACCATAGCAATCAAATTATTGATCTTGAAGTAGATGCCAAATATTATGGTCATCTTCCTACTTTCCTAGTGACAAAGCTATTCTTGAGTTACTTCATGCCTGATAACCTCAACTTCCTCAACAACATCATAAACTTAAAAATTTAAAAAGTAAAACTCCTTGCTTCAATAACTGTTTCACTAGTATTGATCTTAAAATAAATCCAATTTCAACATTACCTAATACACCATACCACTTTCAATAAGGTAATCCATGCTTATTGAAGAAACTACTCACATCAAATATGATACTCCATCTTGTTCTCAACCAATTATAGTTTCTTGAGAACTTTCACCTATGGAATATGATAGTTTTAGCTTATTATTTTGACAAATATCATGAAGCTTTTGCTTGGTCCTATGAGGCATCCATGACATTGACCCTATCATTATGGTGCATAACATCATTACTTATCATGATACCAAGCCTTTGCATAAAAATCAAATAAAATTTCCACCTAAAGTTTCAACTCTATGTCATAAGTAAATCATCAAATTACTTGATGTTAAATTTATTAAACTAGTGGATTATTATGAATGGGTTTTTAACATTGTTCCTATTCAAAAGAAATTCACTATGGTCATTCAAATTTGTATTGATTTCTATAATCTTAATCTTTTTTGTCCTAATGACAACTTTCACTTACCTTCAATAGATGCCATCATCGATTCGATGACTAGTTACAAAATGTTATCTCTTATGGATGGATTCTTAGGATATAATCAGATTCATATCACTCTTGAGGACCAATATAATACTACTTTCACCATGGAATGGGGCACCTATTGCTATTTTAAAATGTCCTTCAGCCTAAAAAATGCTAGAGCCACTTACCAATGTGTAATGACTCACATATTTCACGATCTCATTCTCAAAATTGATAAAACCTATGTGGATGATCGTATTGCTAAATATAAACATCATAAGAATCATCTTTCTAATCTTGCTATCATCTTTGATCATCTCCTTAAATATGAAGATAGACTTAATCCTTATAAATGTGTCTTTGGAGTCACATTTAGTAAGTTGTTAGGATTATTAGTCTCTCTTCATGGTATTGGCATTGATCCTACAAAAATTAGTGCTATCATTAACATGCGTATTCTTCCTTCTATTCTTGAAATTCATACTTATTTAGGTAATATTGGGGTAATTAGATGATTTGTCCATAAAATGACATATCATATTCACTTCATCAATTTCCTTCTGAAGAAAGGTACTTCTTTAGAATATATGGATCCATGTCAAAAAGCCTTTGATAACATGAAAGCTTTTTTTCTTCATCCACCTACACTTCATCCTCCTTCCAATGATAAACCATTGACTCTATATACTTCTTCCACACCTATTTCAATTGGGGAAATGCTTTCCCAACAAAATGATATTGGAAAAGAGTATGTTATCTACTACCTAAAAAATGATATTGGAAGAGAGTATGCTATCTACTACCTTATCCAAGGCCTCATTTATTAAGAAACATGTTATAAAAAAGTTCAGTGTGATTGCCTCACAATCTATTTTGCACCTTAAAATCTTCATCACTACATGATTTACGAAACTACTTATGTCATTGTTCATTCTAACTCCCTTCATCATTTCTTCTCTAAATCCTTTCTTCCTAAAGATCGAACTAGAAAATAGATGGTCCTCCTTATGGAATTGTATCTTTGCATTATCACTCAAAAAGATGTTAAAAGGTAAGTCACATTTGACCAAATTTCTACAACTCCCATTCTAGCCAATTTTTCCCTTTAAAATGACCTTCCAAATGATAATATTCTTTCCATTTAAGGTCTTAATCAATATATTTCTCTTAAATATTAATTTCATAGCTTTATCATTGATCTTGATGCTAATAATCTTGTTGAATCTTTTTCTCCCTCTAGTACTACTAAACCAAAGGTAGTTATTGAGGAGCTCCTTGAAATCAATGTTGAATTGCATGAGGATACTTGGAACTTCCACTTTGATGGTGTTAAATGAATTTAAAGAGTTGAGGTAGGTTGTATTCTCATAATTCCTCTTTGTAAGATCATTCTTTTATCTTTTCACTTCACCTTTGATGTCACCAATAATATGGCCAAGTACGAAGCTCTTATGTTAGGCATGCAAGCTGCTCTTGATTTAGACATTCAATATCTTCATGCTTTAGGTGATTATAAAATTATTGACCATCAAGTTAGTGATCTTTATAATTGTAAAAGTGAGAACTTTATTACATATAATCAAATTTTAACCACTCTCACTAAATGTTTTATCTCTTTCACTATCGAGCCTATTCTTAAAGATAAAAATTCCATTGCTAATTCTCTTGCCTCTTTAACTTCTCTCTTTCATCCACATCAAGTTCTTTTTGATACTTATTTACTTATTTAAATAATAAAATATTCATCTTCAACTCAACCATTGGATTTGATTATCTATCATATTGATGTTGTTACCATTAGACAAAGCCCTTCGTATAAAAATATCTTTCAATTCTTAGAACACCAAACTTATCCTCCTAATTTAGACTCTCATGAAAAGATATGAATTCATAAACAAGATTTTAAGTATGTATTTTGACATAACATCCTTTACTATCACAATGTTGAAGGTACCTTGCTCTGTTGTGTTATCCAAGTTGAGGTCCCTCCTCTTCTTAAACAATCACATGGGGCATTTATGGTGGTCACTATAGCATACATGCTACAACACACAAATGCCTATGTATGGGTTACTTTTGGCCTACTCTTGAAAAGGATGTAATTGATTATGATAAAAAATCTACTCCTTATCATATTCATAATGATCTTATCCATTCACCTCCTTGTTGGAAATATTGTCATTGATGTCAAAGGTCTAGCATTATTGGTGATAAAGGCCCCATGTCATTTAATGGTGTTTTTAATATTCATATTTTGGCCTATGTGTGTTAATATTTATTTAATATTAATGAATATATTTTTTGTTTCATATAAGTCAAAAGAGGGCCCATGGAGAAGTCAAAGAGTCATGGGGTAAAAGACAAAAGAGGAATGGGACACATTTTCTCATGAAGAGCATCTTAAGGAATTCCAAGAGTTACCATGTGAAGATAAAAGAGGTATGGCACATTTTTACATGAAGGGACTCTTTAAGGAATATGAAAAGTCACCAAGACAAAGACAAAAGAGGAAAAGATGATTTTTCTTATGAAGGGTCACCATATGACTTTTCAAATATAAGGATATGAAGGGTCATGCAATTTTGGTGCCATTTTCCATGAGGATTGAAGGGTCACAAAGGGTGAATTCCAAAGGTAATTTAGAAAGCTATAAATAAATTCTTGAGAAGCCATTTGTAATGTGTAAGAGAGTGCATGGTTTGTATTTGTTTTTGAAGAGAGAAAAGTTGGAAATATTGTAGAGTTCTATCATTTGTTTAGTAATAAAAATTGAGAGATAGTTGTGTTTTATACACAAAAGGGGTCGGTGCTCATATGGGTTGGTGCTCACAAATATTTTCAAGGGGTTAGTACTCCTATGGGTTTGTTCTCACAAATAGTTGTTGTGTTGATGCTCAAAAAAGGGGTTGGTGCTCCTGCAAGTTGGTGCTTGAAAACTTTATATTTTGAGTTGGTGTTCATTCATATACTTGAGATTGTTCTCCATGGTTTTTCCCACTTTAGGTTTCCATGTAAAAATTTGGTCTCTCTCTCTCTCTCTCTCTCTCTCTCTCTCTCTCTCTCTCTCTCTCTCTCTCTCTCTCTCTCTCTCTTTTGGTACAAATTATTGTTTCAATTTTATTGCATATCTTGAATGTGTGATTAAGTGATTAAAGAAAATAAATAAAATTAAGTAAAAAGATATATAATATACTGATTCACCCTTCCCTCTTAGTATATTTCATGCTTAAAAATTGGTGTCAGAGCAGGTTCCTTTTGAAAAAGTTTTACAACTTGAAGGTAGATCGCGAAAGCGTGATGGCTAGATCACATGAAGGATTTTCTAAAAATAAGGCACCTTCGTTTGATGGGATGAATTATGTTTTTTGGAGCATAAGGATGAAGACTTATTTGATGGCCCTTAGATTTGACATTTGGCAAGCAGTGATGGATGAATATGAAGATCCATAGACACTTGTAACTACTCTAATAGAAAATAAGGCAAGTGAAAATAATGATAAAGCTTTAAATTCTATTTTATGTGGTTTATGTGAATCAGAATTTCTTAAAGTTATGTAATGTAAATCTTCTCATGAAACTTGGGTAAAACTTGATAATATTTACAAAGGTGATGGAAAGGTTCAGCAAGCTAAGCTTCAGAATTTAAGAAGATATTTTAAGAGTTTGAAGATGGAATACAAAGAAAATATAGCAAGTTATCTTATTTTGAGATCTCTACCATTGAGATATGATGCAAAAGTTTTGGCAATTGAAGAGATGAAGAATTTATCTGAGCTAAAGATGGATGAGCTTCATGGTATTCTTATGACATATGAGATGTGGACTGAATAAGAAAAACCCTCAAAGAGAGAAGCTACTTTCAAGACATCAAAGAAAGAGAAGGCTAAGATTCAAGAATCAAGTGATAGTTCTAGTGATGATGAAGATGACAATGGAGCTTTATTCATTCACAAGCCAAAAAAGGGCTTAGGTAAATATCAAGGAAAATTACCTTTTAAATGTTTTAATTGTGGAATGATTGGAAATTTTATAGCTAAATGCTTAAATAAGGGTAATGACGATAATGAAGAAGGAAAGTATATATACAATAAGAATTTCATAGGTAAATAAAAGAAGGGATTTGAGAAGAAGAGTTTGTATTCTAAAGATCCTAGCTCAAGCAAAGATAGTGGAGTTAGTGATTCAGAAGAAGAAGAGATTCTATTCATGGCCTCACATGAAGATGCCTCCACAAGGAAAATTATAGATGATCAAGAAGAAGAAGAATAGGATGAAGTTGAAGTTAATCTAGAAGGAGAAATTATTTGTGCCTGAGAATAGTTAAAATCTCTTGAAAATAAGAATCAAAGATTAAAGCTCCAAATCGAGAAAAATGAAAAGGAGTCAAAGGAAATAATTGAATATCTACAAGGACACTTTGAAGAAGCCAAGAAGAATGAAGAATATATAATGACAAAGTTAAAAATAGTAAGTAAATAATGTGAAAGGTATGTTATTGAAATTGCTTCTTTAAAAGTATATCTTAAGAAAACAAATAAAGCAATCAATGATAGAGTAGCCAATGATTCAAAATTTGAGAATAACACTAATATGTTAAATAAGATATTAGAAAATCAAAGATCAATGTCAGATAAGATAGGTATTGGATTTTAAAAAGAGAAAGAGGAGGTGACTAATTTCATAGACAAGGAGAAAAGAAAGAGCTATGCTGAAGTTCTTACAAAAGAAAAAATAAAAAGGGAAGAAGTTAAGAATATAGAGGACATCTCAAACAAAGAAGGATATAGGGAATAGAGATACAAAAGTCAATCATGTAAGAGATAAAAAAACATGTCATATTTATATGGTTACTATTTTTATTATAATGGATATGGTCATAAGAAAATAGAATATCAAAAAAGGGCTAACAATTTCAGAAATAAGGAGAAGGAAATTCATACAGAGTCAAGCAGAAGCCATAACTCTTTTGCTCCTCTGTCAGGATTTAATGAATATGACATAATATGTTACAAGTGGAAAAAATTCAAACACATAGCTCAATACTATATAATTATGTTTGAGTCAGTCAAGGACTAGAGTTTCAAGGCTCCATTCATGAGGAAGAAAGTTTAGACAGGTTCATGGCAAAAGAAACAACCTAAAAAATCTATGTTGGTGCAGATAGCTTTGCATGCAAGAAATAAAGAAAAGCTATGGTTCATTAATAGTGGATGTTCAAGGAACATGACAAGAGACAAGATCAATTTCATAACCTTGAAGAAGATAAATGGTGGCATATTGAAATTCAGAGACAATACTACTGCTAGAATTGCTAGAAAAGGTACACTAAGTTTGAATAATGGTATAACTAAAAATGAAAATGTTTTGTATATAGAAGGTATTAAGGATAATATTTTGAGTGTAATTAAAATGTGTGATTAGGGGCACACACTAAATTTTTATGTAGAAGGTTATGAAATTAGAAGAAAAGATTTAGATGTGTTGATTGTAGATGCTCATAGAATAGGCAATAATTTGTATATGTTATCAGACATCAAAAGTCAATGATGTTGTTTGAATCAAATTGAATAAAGCTAGATATGGAATAGGAGAATGGGATACATAAATTTTGAAAATCTTGTCAACATCATCAAGAAGCAAGCAATTAAAAATCTTCCAAATATTACAAAGCCATCTAACACACTTTTTGAACCTTGTCAGCATGGGAAGCAGGCTAGAAGGTAGTTCAAAACAAAAGAGTACTCGACCACTTAGATGTTAGAGCTTGTTCATAATGATCTGTGTTGACCAATGATAACTCAAAGTACTCAAGGTGAGAAATAGTTCATGTTGATTATTGGTGATTTTTCACGTATGACTTGGGTAATGTTTTTAACAAAAAAATCAAAAACTTTTGGACATTTCAAAAAATTCAAAGCATTAGTTGAGAATGAAACTAGTTTGAAGAGTAAGTGTCTAAAATCAGATCAAGGAGGAGAATTCATGTCAGATCAATTTATTGATTTTTTTGAAGACCATGAAATAAAGAGACATTATTTAATAGCCAAAACTCCATAGCAAAATGGAGTAGTTTAATGGAAAAATAGAATAGTTCAGGAGATGGTGAAGACAATGCTAAATGAATCCAAGATAGTAGATAAATATTAGAGAGAGGTAGTTGCTATAGTAGTGCATATTTATAATAGATAATTATTTAGAGTCAATAGTGACAAGACTCCTTATGAGCTATGAAAAGACAAACTAACAAGAGTTGATTATTTTAGAGTTTTTAGTAGTAGATGCTTCATAAAGAGAACTAATGAAAAAGTTGGTAAGTTTGAATCCAAAGTAGACAAAGGTATATTTCTTGGATATTCTTGAAAAATTAAATCTTATAAATATTATAAAAAAAAGAACCAAGAAAATTTTTGAAAGTGTAAGTGTCAGAATAGAAGAAGATGGAACATAAAGAATCAATGCTCCTAAAATTATTGAAGAGGAAGATTTTGAAGAATCAAATGAAGATGAGAAGGAAAAAAAGGACACCAAAAATCCATCCAAATATGTTTAGACAAATCATAATGAAAGTGACATCATCGAGGACATAAATGAAGGAATTCACACTAGAAGAATGATGGTAAGTTAATCTAAGAAAGTTAATTTTTCTTTGTTATCAAAAACATAGCTAAGAACTTTTTCAGAAGCTAGACATCATAAGAATTATGTTAAGGCTACGGATGAAGAATTAAATAAGATATAAAAATATGATAATTGGTATTTAGTGCCTATACGAAAAGTTCACAATGTGGTAGGAACAAAATGGGTTTATAGAAATAAGTTGAATGAAAATAGAGAAGTGACCAAAAATAAAGCAAGATTAGTATGTAAAGAATATGCTCAGATTAAGGCAATAGATTTTGAAGAAAATTTTGCACCAGTGGCAAGGTTAGAGGCTATTATAATGTTTCTTACCTAGACAATCTTGTCAACATCATCAAAAAGCAAGTAGTCAAAAATATTCCAAAGATTACAAAGCCATCTGACACACTTTTTGAACCTTGTCAGCATGGGAAGCAGGTTAGAAGGAAGTTCAAAACAAAAGAGTACTCGACCACTTAGATGCTACAGCTTATTCACACTAATCTATGTTAACCTATGAGAACTCAAAGTACTCAAGGTGAGAAATATTTCATGTTGATTATTGATGATTTTTCACGTATGACTTGGGTAATGTTTTTAACAAAAAAATAAAAAACTTTCAGACATTTCAAAGCATTCAAAGCATTAGTTGAGAATCAAACCAGTTTGAAGAGTAAGTGTCTAAGATCAGATCAAGGAGGAGAATTCATGTCAGATCATTTTATTGAGTTTTTTGAAGATCATAAAATAAAGAGACATTATTCAACAGCCAAAACTCCATAGCAAAATGGAGTAATTTAATGGAAAAATAGAATAGTTCAGGGGATGGTGAGGATAATGCTAAAAGAATCAAAGATAGTAGATAAATATTAGAGAGAGGTAGTTCCTAAAGCAGTGCATATTTAAAATAGATAATTATTGAGATTCAATAGTGACAAGACTCTTTATGAGCTATGGAAAGACAAATCGGTAATAATTGATTATTTTAGAGTTTTTAGCAGTAGATGTTTCATAAAGAGAACTAGTGAAAAACTTGGTAAGTTTGAATCCAAAGTAGATGAAGGTATATTTCCTAGTTATTATTAAAAAATTAAAACTTATAAATGTTATAACAAAAGAACCAAGAAAATTGTTGAAAGTGTAAGTCTCAAGATAGAAGAAGATGGAAAATAAAGAATTAATGACCCAGTAGACACTCCTAAAATTATTGAAGAGGAAGATTTTAAAGAATAAAATGAAGATGAGACAGAGAAAAAGGACACCAAAAATCCATCCAAATATGTTCATAGAAATCATAATGAAAGTGACATCATCGAGGACATAAATGAAGTAATTCACACTAGAAGAATGATGGTAAGTGAATTTGAGTAAGTTAATTTTTCTTTGTTATCCAAAATTTAGCTTCGAAATTTTTCAAAAGCTAGACATGATAAACATTGGTTTAAATCTATGGATGAATAATTATATTAGATAGAGAAAAAAGATAATTAGGAATTAGTGCCTATACTAAAAGATCACAATGTGATAGGAACAAAATGGGTTTATAGAAATAAGTTGAATGAAAATATAGAAGTGACTAGAAATAAAGTAAGATTAGTATGTAAAGGACATGCTCAGATTGAGGAAATAGATTTTGAAAATACTTTTACACCAGTGGCAAGGTTAGAGGCTATTAGAATGTTTTTTACATAGATAATCTTGTCAACATCATCAAGAAGCAAGTAGTCAAAAATCTTCCAAAGATTACAAAGCCATGTGACACACTTTGTGAATCTTGTTAGCATGGGAACCAAGCTAGAAGGTAGTTCAAAAAAAAAAGAGTACTCGACCACTTAGATGTTAGATCTTGTTCACACTGATCTATGTTGACCTATGAAAACTCAAAGTACTCAAGGCGAGAAATATTTCATGTTGATTATTAATGATTTTTCATGTATAACTTGGGTAATGTTTTTAACAAGAAAATCAAAAACTTTTAGACATTTTAAAGCATTCAAAGCATTAGTTGAGAATGCAACTAGTTTTAAGAGTAAGTGTCTAAGATAAGATCAAGGAGGAGAATTCATGTCAGATCAATTTATTGAGTTGTTTGAAGACCATGAAATAAAGAGACATTATTCAATAGCCAAAACTCCATAGCAAAATGGAGTAGTTTAATGGAAAAATAGAATAGTTTAGGATGTTGGGGATCAACCAACAATAGATTACACTTGTGAAAGTAATAAATGTGGAAATAAATCAGATAGACAAGTAATTAGAATGAGATAATAGCAAGAACAAGAGATACAAGAAACCACCCTGAAAACTTGTATTAACAAACTCTTTACAAAAGGAATACAATTGAAGAAACTTCTTTCTTCCACACCTCTCCTAGATGTATAGATCTCTCAATAGATCTCTATTCCTCAAGAGCTCTCTCTCTCAAGAACAATCAACTCTAACAAGCCTGGATTGATTCAATTTTGTATTGTTCTTCACATACAATGAATTACAATAATTCACACACAAACTACCACTACTACAATAAGCTAGGAAGATCTAATTCTACATATAGAATTAGGAGACTTGAGCATGCACTTCCAACAAATAGTTAAACCACTTGAACAAGGGCTCTAAAAATAGTATTGCTAATAATAGAGATGCGAGCTTGAGATTACAACTCAAAATCATCATGCAAACACTCGCTTCTGTCCATAGAAATAGCTTTCTAGACATGCAGGTAACCGATGTCGGTTCCTGCTGCTTGTCTGTGACCACCATCGCCCGACCCACTGTCGACGTTGGCGTCTCTACAACTATTCCTAACTAACATCGGTCGCTCCTGACCAACGCCGGTGGCTGTATAGACCCAAAATTGATAATGTATGCTCCTTGGTGAAGCTATTAGCTCCACATCCTAACAATCTCCCACTTGGAGATAAATAGCTGCACCAGTACCTATACAACAACATCTTCTAGCTCCTCCATCTTCAACTCAATCATGAAGACCAAAAGAAGTTGAATGAAGATTCAACTTCTCCTTTGTAACCAACTTGGTTAACATATCAACAGGATTCCTATCCGTATGGATCTTCTCCAGCTTCAAATCACCATCTTCCAATACCTATCGTATGAAGTGATACCTTAGATGTATGTCTTTGTTCTTGAATGAAAGGCTAAATTTTTAGCCAAATGGATTGCACTCTGACTGTCACTATACAATCTGTAACTCTCATGCTCCCTACCAAGCTCATCCATGAACTGTGTCATCCATATCATCTCTTTGCTAGCCTCTGTGGCTATGATATACTCTGCTTCTGTAGTTGATAAGGCAATAACCTTCTACAACTTAGATATCCAGCTAACCGTCATTCCACCTACAGTGAAAACATAACCTGTAGTGCTCCTCCTGCCATCCAAATCACCTGCCATATCTGAATCTACATAATGATGTAGAGAAGTATCTGAACCTCCATAGCATAAGTGCCTACTGCTGGTTCCTCTCAGATATCTAAGGATCCACTGAACTGCTTTCCAATGTTCCTTACCTGGATTGGCCATATACTTACTTACCACTCCCACTGCTTGGGCAATATCTGGTCTAGTACAAACCATTGCATACATCAAACTCCCTATTGCGGAAGAATATGGAACCTTACTCATGTACTCTACCTCATCATATGAATTAGGACATTGCTCTTTACTCAACTTAAAATGTCCAGCCAAAGGTGTGCTTACCAGTTTAACATCCTGCATATTGAACCGTTTCAACACCTTGTCCACATAATCTTCTTGAGACAATATCAACCTATGATTTTTCCTATCTCTCTTAATGCTCATGCCAAGGATTTTCTTTGCTGATCCCAAATCCTTCATAGCAAATGTTTGAGCTAATTTTACTTTAAGCTCAGAGATATCCTACATGTGAGATCCTGCAACCAACATGTCATCTACATACAACAATAAAATAATATATCTACCATTATCAAATCTCTTGAAATACACACAATGGTCAGATTGACACCTATTGTAGCCATGCTCAGTCATAAACCTATCAAATTTTAAATACCATTGCCTAGGAGCTTACTTGAGGCCATATAAGCTTTTCTTCAATCTGCACACAAACTTCTCCTTACCCTTGACCTCGAATCCTTCTGGTTGTTCCATATAAATTTCCTCATCCAAATCTCCATGAAGAAATGCTGTCTTAACATCTAGCTGCTCAAGATGCAAATCCTCAAAAGTAACCAAAGACAATACAACCCTTATAGAAGTCATTTTAATAATAGGAGAAAAAATCTCACCAAAGTCGATACCTAGCTTTTGTGCAAATCCTTTTACTACCAATCTGGCCTTATATCTCATCTGTCCATTCTCACCTTCTTTCAACCTGTAGGTCCATCTGTTCTTGAGTGTTCTCTTACCAGCTGGCAATTTAACCAAATCCCATGTTTGGTTCTCTCTTAAGGACTCCAACTCCTCAACCATGCCACGCTCCCACTCACTCTTGGACTCCACCTGTATTGCTTCTTCAAAACTCTCTGGTTCTCCACCATCAGTTAGCAATAGATAAAATAAAGAAGAAGAATATCTAATTGGAGGCTTACTCACCTTTTTTGACCTCCTGATGGGTGTCTGAGACTCGTTCACAACACGCTATCCACCCAAATTCTCTGACAGTGACCGACCTCAGTCACCTCCAGACCTGTTATTGGGCGACGTTGGTTCTTCCTGACCAACCTTGGTGCCTGTCCTGCCGACGTCGATCTCTGTACTGCCGACGTCAGTTTCTGTACTACTGATGCCGGTTCTTAACCTGTCGATGTCGGTCTCTATGTTTTCCTGCAAGTGATTATTTCTTTTTCCTGTGAGCTCATTTTGGACTTTCACCTGATCCAATTCATCATTGCTCTGCTCAGATTGATTCAGCTTCCTTAGCTAATCACAATACATCACTCTTATATTGAAAACAACGTCACGGCTCCTGATTACTTTGTTAGTTTCTAGATTCCACAATCTATAACCAAAATCATCTGAGCCATAGCTAATAAACATGCACCTCATAGACTTAGCATCAAGCTTCTTTCTATTTTCTTTATCTATGTGCACAAAGGCTTCACAACCAAAAACTTTGAGATATGAGAGATCTACCTTTTTACCTGTCCATGCCTCTTCTAGAATACCACCATCTAGAGCTGTAGAGGGTCCTCTATTAATTAGGTATACTGTAGTGTCAACAGCTTGTGCCCAAAACTGTAAGGGCAAACCGGCATGCAATCTCATACATCTTGCATACTCCATTATTGTCCTATTCATCCTTTCACCAATTCCATTCTGCTAAGGTGTCCTTGGAACCATCCTTTGCCTATGGATTCCATGCATATAATAGTAATCTCTAAACTTATGATTGTAGAACTCACCACCATTATCTGATCTTAGGCACTTCAATCTTTTACCTGTTTCATTCTCAACCATAGCTTTCCAAATCTTAAAAGTCTCAAATACATCAGATTTTCTTCTAATACAATAGATCCATACCTTCCTTGTAGCATCATCTATGAAAGATACATAGTACTGTGATCCTCTAATGGAAGCAACCTGAGCTGGTCCCCACACGTCTGTGTGAACAAGCTACAACTTATGCCTCTTCTTAGAAGACCCAGTCTTGAGAAAACTAACCGTTTTCTGTTTTCTAAATACACAGTGCTCACAAAACTCTAGATCTATGCCTTTTAAATCTAAAAGCATACCTTTGGACTTAAGAATTGACATCCCCTTCTCACTCATGTGGCCAAGCCTTGAGTGCCACAATTTAACATCCACATCTGAAGTAGATAATATAGAAGGAGATTTGTTAGTAACACAATTACACAAATAGAGAGTACCTTCTCTCTTACCTCTGGCCATAACAAGTGCACCCTTGGTCACCTTCCAAGATTCTACTGTGAGAGTTATTGTACAACCCTCATCCCCTAACTTTCCTACAGAAATCAAATTTCTCTTCAAGCTAGGAACATGCATCACATCTCTCAACACCCATGTGTTGCTATTCTGCATCTTCAGCTGCACTTTACCTTTGCCAATTATTTTACAAGGCTCATCATCCCCTATATACACTATTCCAAAATCTCCATGGATATAGTCACTAAAATATTCCCTGTTAGGGGTAGCATGAAAAGATGCACCAGAATCCAACACCCAAGATTCTATATTATTATGCAAAGAGAAAATTAAATTATCTTGTGCAATACTTGCAACCTTGGCTTCTTCCTTTCCTTTGTGCTGATTGTCCTCCTTAGGATTTGACCAGCAATCTCTACTTATGTGCCCCATCTTTCCACAATTCCAGCATTGTGGCCTTCTGCCATTTCTGGATTTAGATCTGCCTTTCCCCTTAGATTTGGATCTTGATCTGCCTTTCTTGCTCTTCTCTTTCTGCCTCCCCCTGCTCTCAAAACTTAAAGCATTCTAGATGTCTCTTCTGTGCTTTTTCTGTGTATTTCTTCATTCAAGATAACACTAACAACATCCTCTACTTTCAAAATATTTGATGCAGATGCACTATTACTTACTGCCATTACTAAGCCATGCCAGCTTTCAGGCAAAGAACATAATATTAAAAGAGCTTTTATTTCATCATCAAATACCATATTTACTGAACTTAATTGATTCACAATTCCATTGAAATCATTCTGATGAGTAGAAACAGATCCACCTTCATTCATATGCAAATTAAATAACTGCTTCATAAGATATACCTTATTAGAAGCTGAGGGTTTTTCATACAAATTTGCTAACGTAGTCATCAACTCTACCGTAGACTTTGCCTGTGATAAATTAGATATCACAGTGGATGCTAGACTCAGTCTTATAGACCCCAGAGCCTTTCTGTCAAGAACTTCCCATTCTTCATCCTCCATGTCTTTGGGCTTCTTTGCAACCCACCTAATGGTAAGTAGAGATCTTTCTGATACAGATAATCCTCTATCTACATTCTCCAATGTTGGTAATTTTTGCCATTGAAATTTTCCATTCTCAGTTTACTTTCATCTGCCATTGCTTCTCCCACTCAAATAGAAATCGCTACAGAAACCCCTGTGAGAACCTGTAATCAATACATACTACACAAATCTGAACCACCTGTTAGTGCACCTGAGCTCTGATACCACTTGTTGGATATTGAGCTCTGAACCTACAACCAAGGCTCTGATACCACTTGTTGGGGATCAACCAACAATAGATTACACTTTTGAAAGTAATAAACACAGAAATAAATTAGATAGACAAGTAATTAGAATGAAATAATAGCAAGAACAAGAGATACAAGAAACCACCCTGAAAACTTGTATTAACAAACTCTTTACAAAAGGAATACAATTGAAGAAACTTCTTTCTTCCACACCTCTCCTAGATGTATAGATCTCTCAATAGATCTCTATTCCTCAAGATCTCTCTCTCTAAAGAACAATCAACTCCAACAAGCCTGGATTGATTCAATTCTGTACTGTTCTTCACATACAATGAATTACAATAATTCACACACAAACTACCACTACTACAATAAGCTAGGAAGATCTAATTCTACATATAGAATTAGGAGACTTGAGCATGCACTTCCAACAAACAGTTAAGCCACTTGAACAAGGGCTCTAAAAATAGTATTGCTAATAATAGAGACGTGAGCTTGAGACTACAACTCAAACTCATCATGCAAACACTCGCTTCTATCCACAGAAATAGCTTTCTAGACACGCAGGTAACCGACATCAGTTCCTACTGCTTGTCTGTGACTGCCGTCAGCTGACCCACTGCCAACATCGGCGTCTCTGCAACTGTTCCTGACCGACGTTGGTTGCTCCTGACCGACGCCGGTGTCTGTGTAGACCCAAAACTGATAATGTATGCTCCTTGGTGAAGCTTTTAGCTCCACATCCTAACAAAGGAGATGGTGAGGACAATGCTAAATGAATCCAAGATAGTAGATAAATATTGGAGAGAGGTAGTTGCTACAACAGTGCATATATAGAATAGAGAATTATTGAGAGTCAATAGTGACAAGACTCCTTATAAGCTATGGAAAGACAAACCGACAAGAGTTGATTATTTTAGAGTTTTCAGTAGTATATGCTTCATAAAGAGAACCAATGAAAAACTTAGTAAGTTTGAATCTAAAGTAGATGGAGGTATATTTCTTGGTTATTATTTCAAAATTAAAGCTTATAAATGTTATAACAAAAGAACCAAGAAAATTGTTGAAAGTGTAAGTGTCAGGATAGAAGAAGATGGAACACAAAGAATTAGTAACCCAATAAACACTCTTAAAATTATTGAAGAGGATGATTTTGAAGAATAAAATGAAGATGAGAAGGAGAAAAAGGACACAAAAACTCAATCCAAATATGTTCAGAGAAATCATAATAAAAGTGACATCATCAGGGACATAAATGAAGGAATTCACACTAAAAGAATGATGGTAAGTGAATCTGAGCAAGTTAATTTTTCTTTGTTATCCAAAATTTGGCTTAGAAAATTTTCAAAAGATAGACATGATAAGCATTAGGTTAAGGCTATAGATGAAGAATTAAATTAGATAGAAAAGAATGATAATTGGAAATTGTTAGGAACCCCAAGGAAGCACAATTGATTACTTTTCTTATAAGCAATTAAACATGGAATTATACCAGAATGATTAAGTAACTAGAAACTTGAAAGAGCAAAGAATATGAGATTCAATACACAATCTTGTATTAAATACTCTTCAGAAGGAAATACAATAAAGAAGATGCCATTTCTTCTTCCACCTCTAAGGCTTCCCACACCTCAAAGACTTCTTCCCTCAAAGTTCTCTCTCTCTCTTGCTCAACCACAACCAACTCAACAACATGAGTTGTTATCCCCTCCTTGAATGCTTCATCTAATCTCTTTGACCTTACACCTTGCAGATCTCCTTGACCTTGCTTTCTTGCTTCAATGCTTTACTTGCCTTAATTACAATACATGCCTCATGGGTCTTTAAATAGGATGCCATGCATACAATGATTAGACTTCTAATTACAATAATTAGAAACACAGACTCAAGACTTAAATTAGTCTTCAACATGCAAACACTCTCGAACCTCTTAAATTAGATAAGTCTAATTCTGGAAACACATGCAACTACATTCACACACACAGGTAACTGACGTCAGTTGCTGTCGATCTGCTCCTGATCGACGTCAGCTGATCTTTGGTCCTTACCTGATCGATGTTGGCAATACTGCCAATGCCGGTTATTGGTTACACTCAGTAACTCCCTAATTAGCCTCTTGGTTAAGCTTTTAGCTCCATAACTTAACAATCTCCCACTTGGAGATAAACAGTTACACCTGTTCCTATACAGCAACCTCCACTAACCATCTCAGGCACCTCCATCTTCAAGCTCAATTTTGAAGACCAACCACCACACATCCTGTGATGCTATACCTTCATCCAAAGTCCCCTACCACATCTAAACTTTCTGACAACTCCCACTGGAGACAAAATCAACCTGTGATCTTCCATGTCTCTCATGCCAAAGAATTTCATTGCTCCCAAATTCTTCATGACATACCTCTAAACTAACTTTACCTTTAGCTCAGAAAATCCTTATATATGTAACCCTGCAACAAGCACACAATACAATAACAAGATAATGTAGCTAATATTACCCAACTTGATAAAGAGAAATACAATGGTCAAACCTCCATTGTCCTGCAACCTACTCAAGACCATAGACCCTAGCCTTCTATCTCACGTGTCCATCCACTCTCTTCTCTAACCTAGGAATCCATTCCTCTATCAGTGCTTTTATCCCTACTGACAACTCTACCAAATCTCCCGCTTGGTTTTCTTCTAAAGAATTCATGCCATGCTCTCACTATTTCTTAGATTCTACCTACATTGCTTCTTCACATCTTCTTGGTTATTGACCATCAATAAGGAACAATAAAGAAGGTGAATAATGAATTTGAGGTTCACTTACCCTTTCAGTCCTCCACATGGGCATTTGAGACTTCTTGACAGCGTGTTGTCTACCCAACATCTGTTTCAGTGACCGATCTTGGCCATCTCTTAGTCTACACCTAATCGATGTTAGTTCCATGCGACTAACCCCCTGTCGACATCAGTTCCCCCTGGTCAACGTCAGTCTCTGCTTGCCTGACTACTAACTCTACTGGTCTGCACATGACCAATGTTGGTATCTGCCTGATTGACGTCAATTCCAAGTGACCGACGTCGGTGACTGTGTATTCCTATAAGTGATGAATTTTTCACCCACGAGCTCATCTTGGATCAAAACCCTATCCATATTGCCCTACTCAAAATTATTTAGCCCCTGTGACTAATCTCTATCCATCATCTCCTCCATAAATACCAAGGCTTCTCTATTTTTGTCAAAAGCATCAAATTTCTTTTTCCTACAATGAACTTGATCTATGCCCTTTGAATCTAAACTCATACCTTTTGACTCAAGAACATGCATCTCCTTCTTATTCATGTGACCAAGCTTATTAAGCCACATCTTTAAATCTACAGTTGAAGTAGATAAACTAAAAGGAGAATTAATAATACAAGTAGATAGGTAAAGCGTACCTACTTTTTTACCTCTTGCTATAATAAGTGCACCCTTGGTAACCTTCCAAGAATCCACTGTGAGGGTTACTATGCATCCTTCATCACCCAACTTTCCTACAGAAACCAAACTCTGCTTCAGGACTGGGACATGCATAACCTCCTTCAACACCCATGTGTTTCCCATCTATAATTCCAGCTGCACTTTCCCTTTTCCAACCATTTGACAAGGCATACCATCCCCTAAATAAATAACTCCAAAGTCTCCCTGGACATACTCATAGAACAAATCTCTATTTGGGGATGCATGAAAAGAAGACCCATAATCTAAAACCCATGATTCTATTTTATTATCCAAAGAAAGTATGAGAGCATCTTGTGCCATAATACCTGCAACATCTACTTCTTCCTTACCTTCATGTTGATTTTATTTATCCCTCAACCAACACTCTTTCTTTATGTGTCCTTTCTTTCCACAAAACTAGTAGGTGACACCTCCACTTCTAGATTTGGATCCCCTTTCCATCTTCGACCTTGATTTCCCTTGCTTAACCTTCTCTCTTTGCCTTCCCTTACTTTCAACACTTAAAGCATTCCCTGATGATTCACTTGTCCTTTCTTGTGAATATATTCATTCAATATTACACTAACTACATCATCAACTTTTAAGATTTTAGAAGCAGACGCAGTATTACTTACTGCCATGACCAAACTCTCCCAACTTTCAGGTAATGAGCATAAGATTAAGAGAGCCTTTATTTCATCATCAAAAACAATATTGACTAAATTTAACTAGTTTACCAAACCATGGAAATCACTAAGATGGTTATATACCAATCCACCTTCCTGCATTTGCAAAGTAAATAGCTGCTTCATAAGAAATACCTTATTTGAAGCTGAGGGATTTTCATATAGATTTGCCAAAGATTTTATCAACTCTTTCATTGTCTTACACTGTGATAAGTTGGAAATCATCGACAATGCAAGGCTCAACCTTATGGATCCCAGAGCCTTCTGATCAAGAATGTTCCATTCTTCATCCTTCATGTCTATGGGCTTGCATGCAACCCCACCCAATGGTAAGTACAAATCTTTCTAATACAGATAATCTTCTATCTACATCCTCCAATGTTGATAATTCTTTCTGTTAAACTTCTCCATTCATATCTTACTTTCTTCTGCCATTGCTGTACTCCCACTCAATTAGAAACCCCTGAGAATGACCTGTAATCAAACAATAACCTGCTTCCTGCAACCTTAGCTCTGATACAAACTGTTAGGAACCCCAAGGAAGCACAATTGATTACTTTTCTTATAAGAAATTAAACATGGAATTATACCAAAATGATTAAGTAATTAGAAACTTGAAATAGCAAAGAATATGAGAGACAATACACAATCTTGTATTAAATACTCTTCAAAAGGAAATACAATAAAGAAGATGCCACTTCTTCCACCTTTAAGGTTTCCCACACCTCAAAGACTTCTTCCCTCAAAGTTCTCTCTCTCTTGCTCAACCAAAACCAACTCAACAACTTGAGTTGTTATCCCCTCCTTGAATGCTTCAGCTGATCTCCTTGACCTTACACCTTGCAGATCTCCTTGACCTTGCTTTCTTGCTTCAATGCTTTACTTGCCTTAATTACAATACATGCCTCATGGGTCTTTAAATAGGATCCCATGCATATAATAATTAGACTTCTAATTACAATAATTAGAAACACAGACGTCTTCAACATGCAAACACTCTTGGACCTCTTAAATTAGATGAGTCTAATTCTAGAAATGCATTCTAGAAACACATGCAACTACATGCACATGCACAGGTGACCAACGTCGGTTGCTGTCAGTCTGCTCCTGACCGACATCGGCCAATCCTTGGTCTCTATCTGACTGACATCGGCAATGCTGTCGATGTCAGTTATTGGTTGCACTTAGTAACTCCCTGATTAGCCTCCGATGAAGCGTTTAGCTCCACAACTTAACAAAAATTAGTACCTATACTAAAAGATGACAATGTGATAGGAACAAAATGGGCTTATAGAAATAAGTTGAATGAAAATAGAGAAGTGACTAGAAAAAAATCAAGATTAGTATGTAAAGGATATGCTCAGATTGAAGGAATAGATTTTCAAGAAAAATTTAAATCAGTGGTAAGGTTAGAGGCTATTAGAATGTTTCTTGCGTAGACAATCTTGACAACATCATAAAGAAAGAAGAAGTCAAAAATATTTAAAATATTACAAATCCATCTGACACACTTTGTGAACCTTGTCAACATGGGAAGCAGGCTAGAAGGTAGTTTAAAACAAAAGAGTACTCGACCACTCAGATGCTAGAGCTTGTTCACACTGATCTATGTTGACCTATGATAACTCAAAGTACTCAAGGTGAGAAATATTTCATGTTGATTATTGATGATTTTTCATGTATAACTTGGGTAATATTTTTAACAAAAAAATAAAAAACTTTCAGACATTTCAAAACATTCAAAACATTAGTTGAGAAAAATCTAGTTTGAAGAGTAAGTGTCTAAGATCATATCAAGGAGAAGAATTCATGTCAGATCAATTTATTGATTTTTTCAAAGACCATGAAATAAAGAGACATTATTCAACAACCAAAATTCCATAGCAAAATGGAGTAGCTTAATAGAAAAAAAGAATAGTTTAGGAGATAGTGAGGACAATGCTAAATGAATCTAAGATAGTAGATAAATATTGGAGAGAGATAGTTGCTACAACAATGCATATTTAGAATAGAGAATTATTGAGAATCAATAGTGAAAAGACTTTTTATGAGCTATGGAAATACAAACCAACAATAGTTGATTATTTCAGAGTTTTTAGCAGTAGATGCTTCATAAAGAAAACTAATGAAAAACTTGGTAATTTTGAATCTAAAGCAGATGAAGGTATATTTCTTGGATATTCTTGTAAAAGTAAAGCTTATAAATGTTATAACAAAAGAACCAAGAAAATTGTTGAATGTGTAAGTGTCAGGGTAGAAGAAGATGGAACACAAAGAATCAGTGACCCAATAGACACTCCTAAAATTATTGAAGAGGAAGATTTTGAAGAATAAAATGAATATGAGAAGGAGAAAAAGAACACCAAAAATCCATCCTAATATGTTTAGAGAAATCATAATAAAAGTGACAACATCGAGGACATAATGAAAGAATTCACACTAGAAGAATGATAGTAAGTGAATCTGAGCAAGTCAATTTTTCTTTGTTATCCAAAATTTAGCTTAGAACTTTTTTAGAAGCTAGACATGATAAGCATTGGGTTAAGGCTATGGATAAAGAATTAAATCAGATAGAAAAGAATGATAATTGGGAATTAGTTCCTATACTAAAAGATCACAACATGATAGGAACAAAATGGGTTTATAGAAATAAGTTGAATGAAAATAGAGAAGTGACCAGAAATAAAGCAAGATTAGTATGTAAAGGATAGGCTCAGATTGAGAGAATAGATTTTGAAGAAAATTTTACACTAGTGGCAAGGTTAGAGGCTATTATAATGTTTCTTGCATAGATAATCTTATCAACATCATCATAAAGTGAGCAGTGAAAAATATTCCAAAGATTACAAAGCCATCTGACACACTTTGTGAACCTTGTCAGCATGGGAAGTAGGCTAGAAGGAAGTTCAAAACAAAAGAGTACTTGACCACTTAGATGTTAGAGATTGTTCACACTGATCTATGTTGACCTATGAGAAATCAAAGTATTTAAGGTGAGAAATATTTCATGTTGATTATTGATGATTTTTCACATATGACTTGGGTAATGTTTTTAACAAAATAATAAAAAACTTTCAAACATTTCAAAGCATTCAAAGCATTAGTTGAGAATGAAACTAGTTTGAAGAGTAAGTGTCTAAGATTAGATCATGGAGGAGAATTCATGTTAGATCAATTTATTGAGTTTTTTGAAGACCATGAAATAAAGAGACATTATTCATCAGCCAAAACTCCATAGAAAAATAGATTAGTTTAATGGAAAAATAGAATAGTTTAGGAGATGGTGAGGACAATGCTAAATGAATCCAAGATAGTAAATAAATATTAGAGAGAGGTAGTTGATAAAATAGTGCATATTTAGAATAGAGAATTCTTGATAGTCAATAGTGACAAGACTCCTTATGAGCTATAGAAAGAGAAACCAATAAAAGTTGATTATTTTAGAGTATTGAGCAGTAAATGCTTCATAAAGAGAACCAATGAAAAACTTGGTAATTTTAAATCCAAAGCAGATGAAGGTATATTTCTTGGTTATCCTTGAAAAAGTAGAGCTTATAAATGTTATAACAAAATAACCAATAAATTTTTTGAAAGTGTAAGTGTCAAGATAGAAGAAGATGGAACACAAAGAATCAGTGCCTAGTAGAGACCCTAAAATTATATAAGCGGAAGATTTTGAAGAATAAAATGAAGATGAGAAAGAGAAAAAGGACACCAAAACTCCATCCAAATATGTTTAGAGAAATCATAATGAAAGTGACATCATCAGGGACATAAATGAAGGAATTCACACTAGAAGAATGATGGTAACTAAATATGAGCAAGTTAACTTTTCTTCATTATCCAAAATTTAGCTTAGAACTTTTCAGAAGCTAGACATGATAAGCATTGGGTTAAGGTTATGGATGAAGAATAAAATAAGATAGAAAATAATGATAATTGGGAATTAGTGCCTATACTAAAATATCACATGGTGATAGGAACAAAATGGGTTTATATAAATAAGTTGAATGAAAATAGAGAAGTGACCAAAAATAAAGCAAGATTAGTATGTAAAGGATATGCTCAGCTTGAGGGAATAGATTATGAAGAAACTTTTGCACCAGTGGTAAGATTAGATGCTAGTAGAATGTTTCTTGCATAGACAATCTTATCAACATCATCAAGAAGCAAGTAGTCAATAATATTATAAAGATTACAAAGCCATCTGACACACTTTGTGAACCTTGTCAGCATAGGGAGCATGCTAGAAGGCAGTTCAAAACAAAAGACTACTTGACCGCTTAGATGCTAGAGCTTGTTCACAATGATCTGTGTTGACCTATGAGAACTTAAAGTATGCAAGGTGAGAAAATTTTCAAGTTGATTATAGATGATTTTTCACATATGACTTGGGTAATGTTTTTAACAAAAAAATAAAAAACTTTCAGTCATTTCAAAGCATTCGAAGAATTAGTTGAGAAAGAAACTAGTTTGAAGAGTAAGTGTCTAAGATCAGATTGATGAGGAGAATTCATGTCAGATAAATTTATTGAGTTTTTTAAGATCATGAAATAAAGAGACATTATTTAATAGCCAAAACTCCATAGAAAAATGAAGTAGTTTGATGGAAAAATAGAATAGTTCAGGAGGTAGTGAGGATAATGCTAAATGAATCCAAGATAGTAGATAAATATTGGAGAGAGGTAGTTTCTATAGTAGTACATATTTAGAATAGAGAATTATAGAGATTCAATAGTGACATGACTCGTTATGAGCTATGGAAAGACAAACCAACAATAATTGATTATTTTAGAGTTTTTAGTAGTAGATGCTTTATAAAGAGAACCAATGAAAAACTCCGTAAGTTTGAATCAAAAGTAGATGAAGGTATATTTCTTGGTTGTTCTTGAAAAAGTAAAGCTTATAAATGTTATAACAAAAGAACCAAGAAAATTGTGGAAAGTGTAAGTGTCAGGATAGAAGAAGATGGAATATAAAGAATCAGTGACCCAGAAGACACTCCTACAATTATTGAAGAGGAAGATTTTGAAGAATCAAATGAAGATGAGAAGGAGAAAAAGGACACCAAAAATCCATCCAAATATGTTTAGAGAAATCATAATGAAAGTGACATCATCAGGGACATAAATGAAGGAATTCACACTAGAAGAATGATGGTAAGTAATCTGAGCAAGTTAATTTTTCTTTGTTATCCATAATTTAGCTTAGAAATTTTTTAGAAGCTAAACATGATAAGAATTGGGTTAAGGCTATGGATGAAGAATTAAATTAAAAAAAAAGAATGATAATTCAGAATTAGTGCATATACTAAAAGATCACAATGTGATAGGCACAAAATGGGTTTATAAAAATAAGTTAAATGAAAATAGATAAGTGACCAAAAATAAAGCAAGATTAGTATGTAAAGAATATGCTCAGATAGAAAGAATAGATTTTGAAGAAAATTTTGCACCAGTGGCAAGGTTAGAGGCTATTATAATGTTTCTTGCATAGACAATCTTGTCAACATCATTAAGAAGCAAGTAGTCAAAAATATTCCAAAGATTACAAAGCCATCTGACCCACTTTGTGAACATTGTTAGCATGGGAAGCATGTTAGATGGTAGTTCAAAACAAAAGAGTACTCGACCACTTAGATGCTATAGCTTATTCACACTAATCTATGTTAACCTATGAGAACTCAAAGTACTCAAGGTGAGAAATATTTCATGTTGATTATTGATAATTTTTCACATATGACTTGGGTAATGTTTTTAACAAAAAAATCAAAAACTTTTAGACATTTCAAAGCATTCAAAGTATTAGTTTAGATTGAAACTAGTTTGAAGCGTAAGTGTCTAAGATCATATCAAGGAGGAGAATTCATGTCAGATCAATTTATTGAGTTTTTTGAAGACCATAAAATAAAGAGACATTATTCAACAGTCAAAACTCCATAGCAAAATGGAGTAGTTTAATGGAAAAATGGAATAGTTCAGGAGATGGTGAGAATAATGCTGAATGAATCCAAGATAGTAGATAAACATTGGAGAGAGGTAGTTGTTACAATAGTGTATATTTAGAATAGATAATTATTGAGAGTCAATAGTGAGAAGACTCCTTATGAACTATGGAAAGATAAACCAACAATAGTTGATTATTTCATAGTTTTTAGCAGTAGATGCTTCGTAAAGAGAACTAATGAAAATTTTGGTAAGTTTGAATCCAAAGTAGATGAAGGTATATTTATTGGTTATTATTGAAAAAGTAAAGATTATAAATGTTATAATACAAGAACCAAGAAAATTATTGAAAGTGTAAGTTTCAGGATAGAAGAAGATGGAACAGAAAGAATCAGTGACCTAGCAGACACTCCTAAAATTATTAAAGAGGAAGATTTTGAAGAATCAAATGAAGAAGAGAAGGAGAAAAGGAACAAAAAAACTCCATCCAAATATGTTTAGAGAAATCATAATGAAAGTGACATCATCGGGGATATAAATGAAGGAATTCACACTAGAAGAATGATGGTAAGTGAATTTGAGCAAGTTAATTTTTCTTTATTATCCAAAATTTAGCTTAGAACTTTTTTAGAAGCTAGACACGATAAGCATTAGGTAAAGGTTATGGATGAAGAATTAAATCAGATAGAAAAGAATGATAAATCGGAATTAGTGCCTATACTAAAATATCTCAATGTGATAGGAAAAAAAGGGTTTATAGAAATAAGTTAAATGAAAAAAGAGAATTGACCAAAAATAAAGAAAGATTAGTATGTAAAGGATATGCTCAGATTCAGGGAATATATTTTGAAGAAACTTTTGCACCAGTGGCAAGGTTAGATGCTATTAGAATGTTTCTTTCATAGACAATCTTGCCAACATCATCAAGAAGCGAGCAGTCAAAAATATTCCAAAGATTACAAAGCCATCTAACACACTTTGTGAACCTTGTCAGTATGGGAAGTAGGCTAGAAGGTAGTTCAAAACAAAAGAGTACTTGACCACTTAGATGCTAGAGCTTTTTTACACTGATCTGTGTTGACCTATGAGAACTCAAAGTACTCAAGGTGAGAAATATTTCATGTTGATTATTGATGATTTTTCACATATAACTTGGGAAATGTTTTTAACAAAAAAATCAAAAACTTTTAGACATTTCAAAGCATTCAAAGCATTAGTTGATAATGAAACCAGTTTGAAGAGTAATTGTCTAAGATCAAATCAAGGAGGAGAGTTCATGTTAGATCAATTTATTGATTTTTTTGAAGACCATGAAATAAATAGACATTATTCAATAGCCAAACTCCATAGCAAAATGGAGTAGTTTAATGTAAAAATAGAATAGTTCAGGAGATGGTGAGGGCAATGCTAAATAAATTTAAGATATTAGATAAACATTGGAGAGAGGTAGTTGCTATAATAGTGCATATTTAGAATAGAGAATTATTGAGATTCAATAGTGACAAGACTCTTTATGAGCTATGGAAAGACAAACCATAATAATTGATTATTTCAGAGTTTTTAGTAGTAGATGCTTCATAAAGAGAACCAATGAAAAACTTTATAATTTTGAATCCAAAGTAGATTAAGGTATATTTCTTGGTTACTCTTACAAAAGTAAAGCTTATAAATGTTATAACAAAAGAACCAAGAAAATTGTTGAAAGTGTAAGTGTCAGGATAGAAGAAGATGCAACACAAAGAATCAGTGACCCAGTAGATACTCCTAAAATTATTGAAGAGGAAGATTTTGAAGAATCAAATGAAGATGAGAAGGAAAAAAAGGACACCAAAAATCCATCCAAGTATGTTAAAAGAAATCATAATGAAAGTGACATCATCAGGGACATAAATTAAGGAATTCACACTAGAAGAATGATGGTAAGTGAATCTAAGCAAGTTAATTTTTCTTTGTTATCCAAAATTTAGCTTAGAACTTTTTCAGAAGCTAGATATGATAAGCATTGGGCTAAAGCTATGGATGAATAATTAAATTAGATAGAAAAGAATGATAAATTGGAATTAGTGCCTATACTAAAAGATCACAATGTGATAGAAACAAAAAGGGTTTATACAAATAAGCTAAATGAAATAGAGAAGTGACCAAAAAATAAGAAATATTAGTATGTAAAGGATATGCTCAGATTGAGGGACTAGATTTTGAAGAAACTTTTGCACTAGTGACAAGGTTAGAGGCTATTAGAATGTTTCTTGCATATTTAGTGTTTAAAATTTTCAAAGTGTTTCAAATGGATGTCAAATCTACCTTCCTAAATGGGAATCTAGAAGTAGAGGTCTACATTGAGTAGCTCAAGGGATTTATTATCTCAAATATTAGTAGCCATGTATGCAAATTGAATAAAGTATTGTATAGATTGAAACAAGCTCCCAGAGCTTGGTATGCAAGACTTGATAAGTACTTGCACGATCAAGGTTTCAAGACAGGATTTTTTGATAGTAATCTCTACATCAAAACATAAGTTGAACATCAATTGATTATTGTGGTATATGTTGATGACATCATTTTTGGAGGAAATATTGAAAATATGACAAAAGAATTTTTTGATAATAAGCAAAAATAATTTGAGACGTCTATGCTTGGAAAATTGTCATTTTTCTTAGGATTACAAATATTTTAGTCAAATAAAGTAATTTTCATATCTCAAAGTAAATATACCAAGGAAATGTTCAATAAATTTGGTTTTGAGGATTGTGCACTAGTTGGCACACTATGTATAGGAAATAAGGTGAGCAAAGATGAAAATTCACCTATTAAAGATCAATCTTTGTATACATCTATGATTGGTAGTATTTTATATTTAATATAATTGATGCTAAATATCATGCATGTAGTAGGTATGGTTGCAAGATATTAGTCAGCTTCAAAAGATAGTCATGTTTAATTGGTGAAGAGAATATTTGGATATATCAAGGGGACATTGGATTATGGTATGCCACAGGTAGAGATTTCACTTTGGTTTGTTATACAAATTTATATTGGGAAGGGTGGTTGGATGATAGAAAGAGTACAAGTGGAGGATCTTTCTTCCTTGGTGATAGCTTAATATCATGGCTAAGAAAGAAGTAGAATTTAGTATCAATTTTTACTACTGAAGCAAAGTATATTGTAGTGATATTGTGTTATACTCAAGTGATTTGGATGAAGAAAACTTTGGAAGATATCAAGGTAAAGTATGATGAAACTATTTATATTTTTTATTATAACATAAGTTTTATTAATATTTTTAATAATCCAGTGATGTATTTAAGAACAAAATATATTCCCATTAGATATCACTTTTTGAGAGAGTAGGTTGTAGATCAACAAGTTAAGATAGAGTATATCAATACTATAAAGTAGATTGTAGATATTTTCACAAAGACACTACTAAAAGATACATTTGAGTATATATGAGAGAAGTTGGAAGTAACTTCTTATACTTCTTGCCATTGAGGTTTAGCATTAGTTGAGGGGGAGATAGTGTTAGCTCCAAGTAGGCACTTTGCCATTGATGTCAAAGGAGAAGAATAATAGGTACATGTTGCTACAGTAAGGGGGAGTTACTATATGTTTTTTATATGGTAGTATGTGTAGGTTTCATGATGTGGCAATTTTAGTTTGAATTTTCCATCAATGGAAAAGGGGGAGATTATTGAAAATATTGTCATTGATGTCAAAGGTCTAGAATTATTGGTAATAAAGGCCCCATTGCATTTAATGGTGTTTTTAATATTCATATCTTGGATAATGTGTATTAATATTTATTTAATATTAATTAATATATTTTTAGTTGCATATAAGTCAAAAGAGGACCCATGGAAAAGTTAAAGAGTCATGGGGTAAAAGATGAAAGAGGAATGGGATGAATTTTTTCATGAAGAGTCATCTTAAGGAATTTCAAGAGTCAGCATTTTTCCATGAAGAGACTCTTTGAGGAATATGAAAAGTCACCAAGATAAAGACAAAATAGGAAAAGATGCTTTTGCTTATGAAGGGTCACCATATGACTTTTCAAATGCAAGGATATGAAGGGTCATGTAAGTTTGATGGCATTTTCCATTAGGATTGAAGGGTCACAAAGGGTGAATACCAAAGGTCATTTGTAAAGCTATAAATAAAGGATTAAGAAGCCATTTTTAATATGTAAGAGAGTTCATGGTTTGTATTTGTTTTCAAAGAGAGAAAAATAGAAAATATTGTAGAGTTATATCATTTGTTAAGTAAGCAACATTGAGATATAGTTGTGTTTTATACATAAGAGGGGTTGGTGCTCCTATGCTTGGTTCTCAAAAATATTTTCAAGGGGTTGGTGCTCCTATGCATTAGTGCTCACAAATAGTTGTTGTGTTGGTGCTTGGCAAAAGGGTTGGTGCTCCTGTAAGTTGGTGCTTGTGAAATTTGTATTTTGAGTTGGTGCTCATTCATATACTTGATATTGTTCTCTATGGTTTTTCCCTCTTTAGGTTTCCACATAAAAATCTATTGTCATTCTCTCTCTCTCTCTCTCTCTCTCTCTCTCTCTCTCTCTCTCTCTCTCTCTCTCTCTCTCTCTCTCTCTCTCTCTCTATTTTGTGGTGTAAATTATTATTTAAATTTTATTGCATATCTTGAATGTGTGATTAAGTGGTCAAAGAAAAGAAATCAGATTAAGTAAAAATATATATAATATACTGATTCACCCCCCTTCTTAGTATATTTCATGCTTAACACTCTTTCAAAGAAACAAAATATCAAATCTCCTTGGCCATTTTTCACATGGGGATTCGATATCATTGGTAAACTCCCTCATTCCCAAGATGGGCATGTCTTTATCATCACTGCTACCAAATATTTTACCAAGTTGGTAGAAGCCATGCCCCTTATTAATGTCATCAATCTTACCATTTCCAAATTCATTATTATCCAAATTTTTTTCAACTATAGTGTTACCCATGCCATCATTTTATAAAATGGTGGTAATTTCAAAAAGAAACATGTTAAACAACTTTACACCAAATTCAAAATCAATCACATGTTTTCCATGCCTTATCATCCATAATGTAATGGTCAAGATGAGGTCACCAATAAAATTCTCAACAAAATTATTCAAAAGACAATTCATGAAATCTACACAAATTGGCATATTCATCTTTACGCTACACTTTGGTCCTATCAACCTATCATACACATTACCACTGGGGTAACTCCATTTTCACTAGTATATGGTTTTGAGTCAGTTCTTCCTTTAGAAGTTGAGTTTCCCTCTCTTCACATATCTCTTCATAGTATTATTCTTGATGAAGAATGACATGAAGCTTACCCTTATGCCATTGATCTTCTTGATGAACATCATCTTTTTGCCTTACAACATAACTACCAATACAAGGCTTGCATTGCCTAACAACATAACAAACATTTCAATGTCTGCACTTTTTATGTTGGCTATTTTATCCTTAAATTAGATTACACCCATGATAAAGAAGGTAAATATTCCAAAAAATGGTGGGGCACATATTTACTTAAATATATTCTTGTTCTAAGCACTTACCATCTTCAAACTAATGAAGGCCATGTTTTTAAAGAGCCCACCAATACATAATTCCTCAAAAAGTACTTTGCCTAAACATTTCCTTCTTGTCTTGCTTTATATTTACATATATATAACACTTTTTGTAGGTTACTTAAGCATGGACCTCTCCCTCTGCATCAATGCCCTCATTTTCACAAACCTTTAGTCCACCCTTTTGGTCTTTTAGTTTCTTGATGTACCATAGTCTTCTTTATCTTCTTGAATTTTCTCTTGTTTTTTACATCCCTTAGGTTTCTCTTTTTTGAGTTGTTTTGTAAGACCATGGATAGGACCCAACATACCTCACAAAACCACTATATTTTAATCTTTTTTTTCTCTTGTTGTTGCTTGGCAATGTTGTTTTGGCATTCTTTCAGCTTTTCTTTTGTAAGTTTCTTTGTAAAACTATGGATAGGACATCCCTAACAAAATACTACTATTTTTTTCTTACCTCCCTTTACTTTTTCTCTTACATATCATCACCCTCATGGGTCTCTATTTTATGATTTGAATTGTAAGACCACATATAGGACCTGACCCTCATAAAATTACCACCTTTTTATGTTCTTGATCCTTCTTCCCAACTTTAGCTTTTGTTTCTCTTTCTAGATGAAATCTATATAATAATCGGTATTAGCATGTTTTCATCCATTTCCCTCTTTTTTATGATAAGGAATCACACTACTATCATTGTATCCCTCTTTTTCCACTTCATCACATTCTTTTACAATTTGAAGTAATTAAAATTATTCCATGTGTCACTCCTCTTGATTTCCCCTTTATTTTAATCTCTTCATTAGATTAAACAAGGTTGAAGTCAAGATAACACTTTTATTTCACCTTGATTTACAAGAGTCTTAGACCCCACGCTCTTTGAATTTTCTCTCTCTTAGAAACCCTATGTATGTAATTAGAATTATATGATGCACATGAATTAACCTTGGATCAGATAAGATAAAGTACACCTAGACTTATAATTTGGTATACACTTAGTAAGTGGGAGCATGACCAATATGGAGATCTGCTAGACCTAATTAGGGGATCACTTGTATCACTTGTCATAACATATCATGCTAAGAAGGGTTCAAAAGCCTAAAGTCTAACACAATCACACAACAACCCTAAAAGATACCCATGATTTAATATTTCATTTTTGCTAATAAATAAGAAAAAAAATTATAATAATAAGAAAAGTAAACTAATCTAGTACACACCATAAATTGTGACACAAAGTGGGGGTTAGAATAAAATAAATAAACAATAATTAAACTAAACATGTATAATAGGCATATACTCATGTCAATGTATATGAAATCCTAATACATAAAAGAGAAGAATACATATTGTATTATCTATCTACACTTACAAAGGAGAAATAAAGTTAGGAATACTTACCTTTGAAGACAAACCTATCGAGCCTCAATCTCTCCCTTAGCCAAGGTGCTTTGTAAGAGATTGTTGTGGTTTATAAAGATAAACAAGATAAATAAGCTCTAAGATACAAGACCTACCTAAACATCTAAAAAACTTCTCCATAATATAAGATCAGAGCTCTAAATAAGGTATTGAACCCTAAATCTTTATTCCTCAATTAGAATGGTCAATAAGCAGATGCTCATTCACACTTCTTCACTTAATTCTTCACTCTCTCTAAATGGTAGTAAATTACCTTGTATATATAGTAGTAACTTGCCTAAATCTTGTAGACATGTTAGCTGTACTAGGTCTACTAGGTCAACCTAGTATATTTTTAGGCAAACTCACTAGGTCTATGCTAGGTTGGTTAGGAGGCTAACAATCTAAAAGAGTTAAAGTGTCCCCAAAACACACTAGGTTGACTAGGTCAGCCTAGTTTTTTGAATAGGTCAAAAGGGTAACAAGGAAATAAATGAGGGAATAAAGCATGACAATGATTGGAATAGATAGGAAAGAGAAGAATAAGCCTAGGGTCTAAGGTTTTAAGAGACTAGAATGTGGATGGCAAGTAGTAAAAGGATCAACAATATTATGAAGCATCGATGGTCTATCCACCCCTTTACTAGTGTACCCCTTAAGGTATGCACTCAAAGAGATTGAGAATTGATAGGTCCATTAAAGATATAAATTTTTAGTAATCAATAAAATTTTGAAAATATTATGTGTATACATATGTCCCAGTTGAAGCTCATCATGTGTCATGTAAGTACAACATGGGATGGTACTTCAGAAGAAAACATGATAACACAACACTGGTGATAAATATGGTGAATAAGTATAAAATAAAATAAATAAAATGATAGAATTTAAAAACACATACCTTTAACTTCCCTTAATGTTTTAGATAAAAAAGAAGACTGCAAGAAAGTGAAGGCATCCAATGTAAAGCACACTAGGAAAACTTGTAGAAGTTAGTGCCAAAAATATCCAAAAATATATTTTTTGGAATGTAGGCATATGATAATTCAAAATAATATCTACGTCACCATGAATTTAACATATTTTACGATTTGTAAAATAGGTGAGAAAAAATAAAGATATGAACAAAACAAGGAATCTAAAAGAAAATAATTGAATTGCTAAAAGGTGGGTTTAAATAGGAAAAAGAGAAGTAATTTTGTTATTTTGAATTTTAAAAGAGAGGAAAGAGAACTTTGAGACCAAAAATGGCTAAGATGGTGAGGGAAAAACATGCTAGACAAGGAGGACATCCAAATGTGGTAACAGGTATGCAACTATGGATCTCAAACCAATTTTTGAAAGTTGTATTGGATTAAGTGAATTTTTGATAAAATTTGATTTTAAGCATTTATAAATGTCAAAATTGAAAAAAAATAGATTCTAAGTGTATAAAATAGGAATATGGGAAATGGGTTTGAAGGAAATTAGGAGAAAATAAGAAAATGCATATTTTTAACAAAATATACTTGGTCGGCACACTCAACCTACTAGGTCAACCAGATTGACCTAGTAGGTTGAAATAGTGTAAAAATATATATGGTTGACCTAGTAGGTATAGGTCATCCTAGTGTAATATTCAATCTAAGACTTAGTGGAAAAGTGTCTAGTTGGTTAGTGAGGTATAAAATGGAAACTTAACACCAAGGAGAAGAAAAGAGGAAAAATAAGAAATTTAGGATAAAATAAGACAAAAATATGGAAATTTTGGTCAAACTAGGTTGACTAGGGAACCAAAATAAACATAGAAAATCATGATAAAAGTTGAAAGAGGGCTAGAATGGCTTGAACTAACCAAATAAGGGAAAGAGGGACCAAAAATGGATAAAATGAATAAATTATGCTTATTTTTTATTAAAAATAGAATGTATTATGATTATACATGACATGGAGGAACTAATACATCATTTATTATTTCTTGATTACAGAGATGACCATAGTTCTAAAGGTTATTAGATGTGTATTGGTTACGAGATTTGTTACACAGGTTGATAGATAGAGATAGAGCTAGACTAGTAGACATGGGTCTAGGAGGTATATCAAATATGTACAGGATCCCCCTTAGTGCAGATGTGTTGGTCATGTTCCTTGGTTACTAAGAATGGCTGACCAACACCTTTAGATAAGAGGTGGATGGGGATGTGATAGAGGTGGATATCATACTAGAGGATGTCCATGCCATCCTTAGACTACTTATAGTAGGAGCATCAATAATCGTAGGTATACCAGACAACATAAAGGAGCAGAGAGCCTTAGCCATATGGGTTATAATCTTAGAAATAATATTGATGGGGTGGAGAGTGAGTATAAATGATGTGTATATATTGTATATTCTAAATCTTTAGAAGGTGTTGACAAGCCTTGTGACATAATAAGTGCTCTATCACAAGTTAGATGGCAAGGTACCACTATACATGGTAAACTTGAGCAAGATGATGCTAGATGAGGGAGTATTATATGATATGGGATTTATCATTTAGGTCTATCTTATTCATTATCTATTTGAGATGCTTGTTAGAGGACATAAGACCATATGATCGATCATACTACCAACAACATAGATATATGAGAGATTTCCTATGTGTCGATCATTAGGTTGCCCCATGTGGTTGATGATAGGTCACCTTGGGTGAGGAGATGGAGGGAGGACTAGGTACCATGGGCCATGTCCCATGTGATATAATTATAGATGGTGATATGCATCAACATAGTATGATAACCATATGAGTAGATAAAAACTACTTGGGAGAGCTAGCATATAGTTGAACCAACACTAGAAAGGAGAGAGGTGATAGGGCACTATATATGGTGGAGAGATCCACATCTAGTGGAATAGATGGCATGGTAGATGGGTCTACCTAATCTAGTAACATTGATACTCATACTTGAGTAGTGCATTCAACATGTGAGAGAGCCATGAGGGAAGAGGGGACTCAAAACACTGATAGTGAGTTTGACATTGAGTCCACACTGAGAGTAACCATGGACTGGTCAAACATGTTGAGGAGAAAAGTAAGAGGAGGTGGAGGTAAAGTAAAAGATACCAAATTTACCACCATCAACTCCATAGAGAGATGAACTATAGCCACTGAGGACATGGTATCCATGGAGTTAGGAGGAGAGATCAAAGACCATCATCATCCTTGGTGAATTAGTAGAGGAGCCAAAGGAGAGATAGATGAGAGAGAGAGACCACTCAAGCATAGGATGAGATGGACATGAGACATGACATCTATGTTTGAGATGAGGAGGTACTAAGAGGACACATAGATGTGGAGACTATGCTAGGTGATCATGTAGATGATGATATAGGAGCTGAGACATAGATAGGTATGAATATGGTTGAATTATTTATTAAATTTTTGTTTAGTAGATAGATAGATATTATAAGATATGATAGTGATCTAATATCCATATGGTGTTATTTTTTAGGCATACCTAAGGACGAATAGGAGAGATGTGGGTCCCTAGTTAGGAGAGTACTCCATGATGTCCTATATGAGACTCTACAACCATACAACCCCATGACATTAGAGGATCTAAGTGTACCATCTATCCCAAATTAGATGATTTGGTTCAAACTAACAAGAGAAGCCATGAGGTATATATAAATGTAGAGAGAGGATGTAACCACCAACAAAGATGGGTGTAAGGGAGAGGTAGGCCTGGTATGTCCTAGCTAATGAGAGATTTTTTCATGTAGAGATAGTGACACAAATGATGTAGGCATATATAGTAATGTAGACCCAACTAATGTAGACATATGCAATGACTCAAACCAAGTTCGTATAGGCATAGGTGTAGATAACATGCCTATAGAGATAGGTAAAGGGATTGAGCTCTCAAACTACCTAATTATAACATACCATTTAGAGGAGTTAGACTGAGGCCTTAGTAGGTAGCATATCTATGCCAAAAAATAGATAAGATGGAGCTTAGCCCTAATGCTTAGGATTTGTATATGATTGTATATGTTGTATCTAACTCTTGATATATATATATATATATATATATATATATACGCACACACACACACACATATATATACATACACACACACACACACACACACACACACACACACATATATGTATATATGTATATATATATATATATATATGATGTATCATTTTGGCTTATTGGTGTTGGTTGTGTATATTGTCTTTATGGTTATTGTATTTATTCATTATGGTTGAGGTTGTATATGTTTTGGATATATTTCTTTCTATCACATGTATTTAAATTTGTGGTATATGCTATAGGAGATATATGTGGTGTGGTTTCTTTTAAATCATTATGGAGTACACATGCATGGTTAAAAATAAATAGGTGAAAAAGGACTTGAAAAAATATAATCAATTAGAGAAATGTACTACACACTAGTTCAAGTTGGGAAATGTGTAATAACAAAAAATGACTAAGTATAAAAATCCCCAAAAAATGGCAAACAAGATGGTAAAAGGGGGATTTGTTTTTAAACCAAAGAAAATATTTTTGCACCAAATTAAAACAAATAAAATCATACTAAATATCACATTGGGAAGTATGAAAAATAATGTGATAAAATGGAAGGTATTTAAAAGGGCACAAATGCTAATAAAACAAATCAAAATTAAGTCAATCAATTATACTATTTCATGTTGGGAAGTAAAAAAGAAAAAAGATTACAAAAAATTGGTCTTAAATTTATCATATTAATTCAAGATAGGAAGTATGAGAAATTCAAGAAATGGTTGTAATCTTACATGCACTCAAAAAATAAGAAAATAAACAGTGAAATAAAAAATGAAGTAAGCATACAACATACTAAATATTAAGTTGGGAAGTATGCCAATGACATGTAACCTCACAATCAATCAAATCTTATCTCTTACTTGACACATGTAATTTAGATGGTGATTTGTTTATTGGAATTTTTTTGTTTTATGAGGAGGGTCAGGTCTTATCCATGGTCTTACACTACAACTCACAAAAGAAAAACCTAAGGGGTACCAAATCAAGATTGGTAAGTATAAGGATAATAAATGGTAAATAAAGGATGTGGTTAATAGGATGGAAAGGGTAGTAATTTGTGAGGGATGTCAGGTCATATCCATGGTCTTTCAAAGCAACTCACAAATGAAATACCATGGGGAGAAATCAGTAAGCAAAAAAAAATTTCTCAAGAGGAAATATAAGGAAAGGGAATGAAAAAAGGAGTGTAAAAAGCAAATACTTAATAATCTTATGAGAATACCTTGGGAGGAAAGAGGCATATTAAGGACATGAGAAGACATTAGGTGACTAGTGGTCATCTATGTACAAAGGAAACATATTCCATATAGACACAAAGCTTTGTATGTAAATATATGTGCTACTAAGATCAAATAATGAAGTTATATTGGTAAAAGGAAAATTAAAAGGGACCTACCTACCCACGATGTGTTCCCTAATCTTTAGTACCCCTTATAGAGCTATCAGTCTACTACAAATATTGGGTACTTACATGAGAAAGTAGGTAGCACTAAAAGATTTTTTATTCTCCTCTTATAATCTAATGGCATATCACACCCCAAAGGACCTCAGCTCTATCATGAGGCCAAATATGGAATTTGAGCTTTGACTATAAGAAGGAGATGTGCTTTAAATCACATCTTTTAATGTGATTTGAATTTTAAGATATTCAATATATTTTCCTTTTGATATCATTGCCTTTTATTTAAATGATTTGGATTTTAACTTTATTTTGAAGGATTTTTTTTTAAATATTCCTCCTCCTTATGTACTTTTAATGACCAATCATGAAATATATAGTGATACACATGAATGAGCTATAGGTTAAGGCTAAAGGAAGCTAAGGAACTAAAGACAAAAGACTAACTAGGACACTTAGGCTTGATATTGAACAAGTATGTGATCTCAAGTCTCAACCATGTATATGCTTAGTTTGTGAAAAAGGAAGAAGGAAAAATGATATCCAAAGGTGGATCAATAAAAATAAATAGTAATGAGAAAGACTATTTGCTAACTGATCATATGGTAAAAGGAAATAATAACCAAATGGAATAGGGTAGATATAACCAAGTCACTATGATAACTATCTATGAAAAATAATGATAAGAAATCAAATAATCATGAAGATACAAGGGAAGAGTTTTGAGAATAAATATAAAGGAAATGAAAGTGATGATAAGTGAAAAATATCAATTATAAGGAAAAGGCAAGTATATATGAAATGTAAAACAAAAACATAGGCTAATTATAGTACAACCAGAAGGAGAAACATGATATAAAATAATAAATAATTTGACATAGTGTCAAATGATATAATTAAAAATAGAAATAAAATTGCAACACGCATCCAATACAAATAAATAAGAAATCACCATGCATGTGCTCATAAATACTGGTAAATTTATCCACATGACATTGGATAAATATCTATGAAGCTGAATATGAACTATTACTAATGTCTCATTAAACTTTGTTGAATAATGGGCAAATATTTCTTTTCTAATCTCCTCAACTAAAAAAGTAGGAATATTATTGGATCATTTTGAGGAGGGAAATTGGGAAAAGGATGGTTAGGAGAGTGTGTGGGAATAAGAACTATGGGAGATGTAAGAATCATTAGTGGAGAAGGATCCATAGGTCAAGGAGGGTTCATATGTGGAGAAGGAACCATAGGTAGAGGGACAAAAGGTGGTGAATGGACCAAAAGAGGTTTAGCTATGGGAGAAGGGGGAGCCTTCTTACAATAATAACCTATGGGAAGAATGGTAGAAGGTCCAATAATAGCTATAAGATGGTCCTTAAGATGCTGCTAAATTATATGATAATGATCAGTGTGATTTGTGCCACATTGATACCATAGACAATACCTCTCACCATACTTAGGTATATATTTAGGAAGGATATTTGGAGGAAAGGTAGTATATATTGATGTGGAATAAGGATGCAAGGTATCAATATATTTTCATAACTTATGACAATAGGTAGAAGAGTGATTATCTATCCCATAGATGCAAGATATGCACATGTGAGTATTTTTAGGAGAAACACTCATGGGAGAAGGTGTAACAGGTGTGGAAGAAGAAGCAGATGAAGCATCGACCCATTTGGTAGGCAGAGTATCAATATTAGGTAAAGGAAATAAACCATCACCAAAATAAGGTGGTGATGGAGAAGGAATGGAACTAGGATTAATAGAAGGAACACTAGTGGAAGAAGAAAGGGTAGGCTCAATAATAGTGGAAGTAGTAATAATAACTAGTTCTAATACAAGTTCTACTGTGGGAGGGGTGGGATCAATAGAAGGCTTAAATTGGGTTGTACTAACCTCAGGGGCGAACCAATGATGGGAGTCAAGGAACCTAGAAAAATAGTAAGGTCCAGTCATAGCATGATCCATGAGCATAGTCCTATGGGGATCCTCAAAAAATTAGAGGTGTCAGTACCATCTCTACTCTATGATAAAGAGGAAACATTAAAGAATAAAGAACTATAAATTTTGGAACACAAGAATATGAATAAAAAGACTCAAGTAAAGAATAATAATAACACACAATATTAGAATCATGGGCTTGGAAAAGACCACCTAATAAAGGATCATATAAAGAATAGCCATCATAATAATCCAATGTATGAAGATCAATGGCATAAGTTGGAATAACTTTGTCATCAGAATAAGGATGGTAAATAGAATTTTGAGTCTTGGATATGACTATGGGAATGTCATAACAAGGAGTTTTATGATAATGAGGTTTAAAATAAGTAGGAAGCTTTAAGATGAGATGAGGTGTGACATTAGATTTTTTGATATTTAAGTTAATATCATCATATTCTAAAAGGTTGATAGGAATGTTACCAATGAGCTTGGGATTCCCATTGTAACCTCTATTAGATTTGATAGGAAAATTTAAACATTACGACTCATATAATAAAACTCTAGGCAAAGGCTCAAGAGTAGGAATCTTGAAAACACCATGATCTTAGAATTATTCAAATTTCCAATGGTTAATATCTCCTTGAATCCTATAAATGGCTCTATTATGAGGGAATTCAACACATTGTCAAGTGGAAGACCAATAGCTCACATATGATGAGTCCATATCCTACCAAGCAAGATGTTATAAGAAAGGAGAAAGTTAAATATCATCACCTTTACATGAATGCTAATAGGTGGGATAGTAATGGGAAGCCACACACACCCAAGAGGAGGCATTTGCCTTCTATCATATCCTTGGTAGGTGTTCCATGTGGACTTAAGATTACATTATAACTATCTAAAAGTTTTAATGAAATTAAGAGAAGCAACACAAGAACTAGGACCCTCATCAATCATTATTTTTTTAACTTGGATATCACCTATTTGGATGCTAATAAATAAGGGAGGATAATTTACATGAAGTAGAATCTCATTGAGAATCATAGATGTGATGGGAAAGTTTAAAGAAAGATAAGTTTCAATAGTTTCATCAACATTGATAGACATCTCTTCACATTGTTACAAGATACTATCCTTGAAACTAGATAAGGTTGTCTCTCATCCTACTAAAGGAAGATGAGGGACATTCATCTCAAATATTAGTTGCATGAGATGGTTTTGATGATGGGGAGAGGTCCTCATAGGCTCAAGAAATTTAATTTAAGATGGGAGATTAGTGAGTTTTGCAATGGGATCTCACTCATCATAACCCATAATAATATTGTTAGTTATAGCTGCATAATGGTTGAGGAGGTCCTTCGAAGGAGGAGCTAAAGATATTTTAAATTTGTGTTGATAAAAATGAGAAGGTTTAGAATAAGGTTTTAAATCATTTGGTGATGAAGTAGTTGGTTTATATTGATCTTGAGAAGTATAAAAAGTGTTAATAGAAGGTTGATTATCATTGGTATTAGAAGATGATGGAAGAATAGTAGAAATAGAATGAGATGTGTTATCCAAGGGAGAATCATAAATTGGATCGTCATCAAAGGTTATAATATATTATTGCCCTAACTTATTTGAATGAGTTGGATAATAATTTTGGATAACATGATATGCCTTAGAAGAAGGTGGGGTGCAGATAGGTTGAGAATCGATGAAAGCCACCACCCTTCACATATTAGTCATGTTAACCACATTGTCTTTAGAATTTGGTTAAACAAGACTTTATACATTATTGGTGGAAGGGGTGTGCTTGTTTTGGTTTTCTTGAATAATTTGATGATTAGGTAAACTATCTTTATATATATCTAAATGAACATTTTCTTGATTCAAGGCTTGAGATTTATCATGATTTTTTTAGTCCTTGAGAGTAATTTCATAATCTTGTTGATGCTTTGTCTATGAGAGACCCTATTAGGATTGGTAAATTCCATCATGTCTATTGAATAAAAATCAATGTTTTCATAAAATAGATATTCCATTATGAAAGGATAAGAGGAAATATGAAAAAAATAATAATCAAAAAGTGATTGAAATAGAACTAGGTCAACCTGGTCGACCTAGTGCAAAAATAAAGATTATGAAACTATACAGGGTCCATAAGATTGACCCAGTATAGACAAAAAAGACCAATAGAAAAGGGGAAAAATACTATAAATAGTTTTGGGTTGACCTAGTGAAATTTATAGGGGCTAAAAAAGATGCTAGGTCAATAGGGTTGACCTAGTGTAGTGAACATGAAGTAAAGGAAAGCGTTGATAATACGTTTGTGAAATGAAACAAGATAGTTTACAGTTGATCTAAGAAAGTAAATGTTGAAAGTAAATAGATAGTAAATTGAATTGACATTGGCCAATCTAATTGATGCTCACAAAGCAAAACCTTTTTCCAACACTCATTAATGCAATTTCTTGCACACACAATTGAGTAAAGAGCAAGCAGACAACTTAGAAATTAAAACTAGCTAATTGGTCAACCTAGAATGTTAATTATATTATTAATAATAGTTTTAAATGATAGGAAGTTGTCTGTAAGCAAGGTAATAAATATTAATCTATGGATAGTTTAAAGTGAGTTATGATGAAATTACCATAGTGGCAATGATATATGCTTGGTATTGGGGCCTATCCCCTCACTTCACACACTACAATGATAAGGGTGTCAGGTGCTTAGCTATAATATACCATTAATCATTATCTATACTTGACCAAAGCATCAAGTTAGATTCCCCCTTGGTGATAAAATCTATGTAGGTTGGAATAGGTAGTCAAATGTTAAAATTCTTATTAATGTTATGTGATTTGGACAAGTTTGCATAAAATAGAAATAGTAAAACTAAGTGGTTAATTAAAAACCTCATAATTAAACTATGTGAGCTATTTTAAGCATGAAAATGAATAAAATAAAAGTGTGATTAACATATAATTTGATTTCCAACTTTTAAATAAGGTATAGTAAATACACTATATGCACAACATATATAAATAAATCGACAAGGTTGAGATATTACTATTGAAGATAGGGTCTGCAAAACCTACTAAGTTAACTAGGTTAACCTAGTTGTTTTAGATAACACATAGAACATAGAACTAGGTTAGCTAGGTTGAGCTAGCTACCTATATAGAGGTAGTTTTGAAGACAACAAACTAAAAAATAAAGTATATAATAGAAAGAGATAGAGAATAAAATACTAACTTTGATGGTTCAGAGATGGAAAGGAGAAGATTGTTGATCTAGAACTTTAGAGAAATCTATCAAAAATCTATAAATTGAGTCAAGATGATCAACCAAACAATATAAAAACCTACTAAAATAGTGTTGAAAATGTACTAGGTTGACCTATTATGTTGAATATGATATTTGGAAATGCACTAGGTCAAGTTGGTCGACCTAGTAGGATAATCTAGAAGTCTAGAAAAATGAAACTTATACTAGGTCGAGTTGATCGATCAGGCTATATAGGAACTTACTATAAAGGGGATAAAAATGTACTAGGTTGACTTGGTTAGCCTAGTAGGCTAAACTAGAATTCTATAAAGTGCTAAAAACCTATACTGGGTCAAGTTGATTGATCTAGTTGCTTATTCTTACACAGAGAAAAATAATTAGGTCGATAGAATCAAACTAGTATGTCAAAATATATGATGGAAATGATGATAAAAAGTGAAATAAAAGTGAATAAATCTTGTAAGGGTTATTTCACATTGAGTTCACTAAAACGTATGCAATCATAATTTCATGATGTACATGAATTAATCCTAAATCAGATAAGATAGAGCACACCTACACTTTTGATTGGGTATAAACTTATTAAGCGGGAGCATGGCCAATATGGGGATCTAATAAAACTGATTAGGGGATGACTTGTATCATTTTTCACAACATATCATTCTAGGAAGGGTTCCAAATCCTATACTCTAACACAATCACACAACAACCCTAAAAGAGTCTTATTATTTGATATTTCACTTATGTTAATAAACAAGAAAGTAAACTATTCTAATAATAATAAAATTAAACTATTATAGTACACACCAAAGCTTATGGCACAAAGTGGGGGTTATAAAAAAATAAATAGACAAAAACTAAACTAAACATACATAGGAGACACATACTCACATCAATGTATATGGAATCCTAATACATGGAATATAAGAATACATACTGCATTATCTATCTACTCTTACAAAAGATAAATAAAGTTTCCTAATACTTACCTTTGAAGATGAACCTATTGAGCCTTAATATCTCCCTTAACCAAGGTGATTCATAAGAGATTATTGTGGTTTGTAATTACAACCAAGATAAATCAGCTCTAGGCTACATGACCTACCTAAGCATCCAAAATACTTCTCCATAAGACAATATCAGAGATCCAAAGAATGTATTGAACCCTAAAGATTTATTCCTTGAGTAAAATGGTCAATAAATAGATGTTTATTCACAATTATTCACTTGATTATTTGATCTATGTAAATGGTGGTAAATCACCTTGTATATATAGTATTAACTTGCCTAAATTTTTTTGAACATGTCAGTTGTACTAGGTCAACTAGATCAACCTAGTATATTTTTGAGCAAACTCACTAGGTCTGTGTTAGGTCGATTAGGAAGCTAACAATCCAAAAGGGCAAAAGTGTCCCCAAAACACACTAGGTCAACCAAGTTAACCTAATTTGATAAATAGTTTGAAAGGGTAACAAGGTAAAAAACTAGGGAATAAAGCATGATAATGACATGAATAGATATGAAAGAGAAGAATAAGCCTTGGGTCCAAGGTTTTAGGAGACTAAAGTGTGGATGGAAAGTGGAAAAAGGAACAATAATCTTATGAAGAATTTATAGTCTACCCACCCCTTTCTTAGTGCACCCCTTAAGGCATAAAATCAAAGAGATTGAGACTCGATAGGTTATTGAAAAATATGAAGTGTCAGTAATCAATAAAAGTTTGAAAATTTTGTGTATACACCTTGTCCCAAATTTTCAAATGAAATTCGTCTTTAGCACCCATGTTTGGTTTTCCAAATCCATGTGGAGGAAGAATCATTAAAAAAAAGAGCCATCAAGAAAGTTAAAAGCCAAATCATTTGAAATAAAAGGCAATGATATCTAAAAGGCAACATACAAATCTCAAAAGTTAAATTCACATCAAAAGACATGATTTCAAGCACATCTCCTATCTCAAATCGAAGCTCAAACTCCACAGTCATCTTCACATAGAGCCAAAGTACTTTTGGGTGTAGTAGGCCATTAGATTAGAATAGAGGTTTTCAAAAAAAACTCTATGGTGATACCTACTTTCTCATGTAAGTACCCAATCTTTGTAGTAGACCAACAACTCTATAAGGGGTCTTGAAGAATGGGGAACACGTCATGGGGAGGTAAGTAGATTTTAATTTTCATGCATTTAGCATTCATGGGATGATATTTATGCTCCATATGTTGACCTAAGACTTCTGTGGCTAGGATAAGTTCTTCATAGTTTGTGAAGTCAAAAGTCCTATTGTTTTGACAAAACTAATTTGAGTTTATTAACTTTGATAAAGAATTCCTCTACCTTGGTTTTTGCCCTTCATTCTCCCCTCCACCCATTTCATTTCCCTCCTTGATAGATAAATTGTGATTCTAAATTTGTTTTCTCTTATTCTTTAATTCCTTCTTTTTCACTTATTAAAAACATGATAACACTACTTTGTTTCAGTTTTATCTATCCTTAGAGTGAAACAACATGTTTTAGAAACTATGGATTCTTCTTTCTTTACACCATCATTTTACATTTACTAAACTTACTTTACTTTCATTTTACCATTTATCATGATTTTTTTGTCTTTTTATTATAGACAACTGATTTCACACCCTTTTTCCATTGTTGATTGAGGTTGGTTTGTTACTTCTCACTCAATAATGTTGTTTTCCCTTTTATGCACCTTTTTTCATTTTTGAGTGAGATGTGGTTTGTTACTACTCACTCATCAATGTTGTTTTAGCATTTTGTCTTGTGTTTTTATCATTGATTAATTTTTTTTACCATCCTATTGGACATGTATCCTTGGTTTGAATTGGTGAGTTTTCCTTTCTTACTTAAGATAAATTGTTTGAGTTTTTCAATCTTTATTAGCTTTGGTTTTTGGTTTCTTGATTTACTCTTGTTATTTGACTTGGTCATTTGGTCTAACATAGAACCTATCACCTTATCTTTCTAAATTTTCCAAGTGTGTCTTGTCCTCATAACACTAGATATCTTGTATTTTATTGCATTTGTTTGTCTTTAGTTTTTTCTTCATAGGATTTTTATCCCTTATTGCCACATTATTATCAATCTGAATAGATCCCAAAACCATTACCTAAGTTATTTCTCCTCCCTTGAGTATTCCTCTAGTCTTTTTCCTCTTTCCATCTTCATTTTCTTGTCTTAAACTCCTTTTTTACTATTAGTTGTACTGGGTTGACGCAGTACAATTTAATGGTATTCTTTACTTTCTTGGTTTGTTATCTTTTTGGCCAACCTAGCACAAACTTGGTAAATTTTCCCCAAACACATTGGGTTGACTAGGTCAACCCTGTACAAATGATGCTCCCATAAGGATTTAGAGAAATATCCACCTATATATACAAGATCATTTTTGTCATTATTCATATGTGCAATCAATATTTATTATTCACTCGTGCTTCTTCACAATATGCTCTTCCACCATTCTACTTAACGAGACTTAGCTTAGGTTTCTTATTTGGAGAATTTAGTCTTGTGGATAACTATTATATGATTTAGACTTTCTTAGTGATCCTTACAAACCATAATAACCTCTTGACAATGCCCTTTGGCCAAGGGAGAGATTAAGTCTCAATGGGTTCATATTCAAGTAAGTATATTCTAACTTTATTCTCCTATCTTTTAGTAGATAGAAGTAGCATAAGTGTTGGCTTGACTAATACTATCTTTCATATTTAATTTATTAAGGTGTTACTCATAATTATTTTAATTTCAATTCCATATACTTATTTATTTTATTGATTTTAACACCCACTTTGTACCATAATATTTTGTGTGCACTAGATTATATTTTTACTTGTTATTTGTATAAGTGAACATTTTAAACCTTAGGACTCCATTAGGGTAGTTGTGCAATTTTGTTAGACTATAGTCTTTGGAATCATTACTATCATGATATGTTGTGAAAAGTGATAGAAGTGATCCCCTAATCAAGTCTAGTGGATCCCCATATTGGTCATGCTCCTGCTTAATAAGTATATCCCAATCAGAAGTGTAGGTGTGATCTATCTTATCTGATATAAGATTAATTCATAGACATGATGAATTTTTGATTGCATACATTAATTATCACCATAAATAACCTTAATATTATTTATTAAAAAACTTTATTATCTCAATCAAAATACTTAATATTCATGATTCCATCTATATGATAATAACTGGAACTGATGACTTTATGACTAAACCTTGCTAATGATCTTCTCACTATGGCCATCTCAAGAAAAAAATTATTAAATATGGAAGTATATGAATTTTTAAATTAATAGGTTTATTATAACTAAAACATTAAATTTATAACCTTTGAAGATGAATACACTTGGTTATTGGATCAAACATGCTTAAAAACTACTAATTTTGACAAACAACATAATCAACTAATTTCCTACCAAAAGGCCCCTTATCAAGATAAATTACTTGATGATTAAAAAATTAAAATGGTCTTATTTGAAATTAAAATCACCCCACCATGACTATTTTTTCTCCATTGAGTTATGAAGTGAAGAAACAGAGACAAACCTAGACCCTAATTGGATGACTAGGACATAGTGAACCCTTATACTCTTAGAGAGTGTTCATAAATATGGGTAGATGAATATGAAAACCAATCCCACTAAATTTATTTTAATTAGGTCACATATAATTTAATAATATATTTTATCTTGAATCTTTCTCTCCTAGCTATACTGAGCAAAAATGGATGGCCTTCCTTGAGTTGCCAAAGAAGTTGATATGAAAGGTAAATTGGTTTTATGAATTTTATCACCTTAAAATAATTCAAAACCATGGATTTGACCTATAAATGAATAAATTAATTTTTTAATATGACTTTAAGTTAATTTTACCTTGAAAACTTGTATGCACAACCTCAAAAGACCCCTTTTTGGCACTAAAACTATCATAACAACTTGAGAAACCTAATGAAAATATTGAATAATTATAATTTTTCATGTATAAATAGGTAAATAATGACCATATCCTAGTATTATAATACCATTATCATGTTAAACCTATTCTAGAAGCCACAAAGTGATCTAAAATGCAACCAACTAGGTTATAAAGTTAGCCAAGAAATTAACAATCCATTTGATCTTTTGTAAAGCATGTTATGACCTTGAAACATGTTATGATACCTATAAAGACATCATAGACTCATTTCAATGCATGAAACCTATTGAAATAGATCAAGAAGTGGCTAGACAAGTACATAGCTATGATGAACAAAACCTTAAACTCATCAAATTTACCTTAAACCTTGCTAACAAGTTTTGAAATGAACATTACAAGGACATAAAAAACAAACACCATGATCCACAGGTAAAAAAACATAATGATCAAATTTTCAAATTATAGGGGTGATAATTTGACCTGTGAGATCAAACTTGTTAACATTTTGGTGACTCAGCTGGGAAGCATGCCTACTATGCTTATAAACCAAGTAATTGACACATCTTTTGGGCTCATTAAATATCTCTTACATTATGAAATGAACACTAATAGATCTGACCAATAACCATAATACTCTTGATGTAAGATAAAACAATTATTTCCCTCTAAAAACAAGGAAAGGAAGACACACAAAATAAGGGAAACTAACCAATAAGACACATGTGAAATATAGGCACTTAGTTGAAAAACATAATAAAAATAGTGTGTTAGAATGAGACTTGGAGGAAAATTAAACAAACCAACTATGTGCAAAATAATTTATCTCTTAGTAGTAATGTTTTAGATGTATCCCATTGACTACGATTGGAAGCTCTTCACTACCCATCTTGGTAAGTTGGAAAGTATTGTGGGATTTGTAGTTGGAGATTGTGTAAGGGACACTCCAAAGGGATTCGAAATTGGTGTGCCTTCCTATTTTATCTTTATCCTCATCCCACTTGATAACCAAGTCTCCATATTTGAAACTCCCTGAAGATGCTCCTTTATCAAAGGTTATATTAACTTGTGCTTGATGAATTTCAATGGCCAACATGGAATGATTTCTAATTTCTTATAGCTCTATAAGATCATCATACCTCACCTCTATTGATTAATTCTCCAACAACTCTAATTTATGCATTAGTTATAAAGTAAGAAACTCAAGTGAAATTAATAACCTTGCTTCCTTTCCACAGACCAACTTGTATGGTGAATCGGTTATGAACATTTCATAGGTGATTTTCTAAACCCTTAGATCTGACTTAAGCTACAAATTCCATTCTCTATGATTATATTTAATGTTATTTATTGTTATCTTCAATAGGTTCTTATTTGTCAACTCAATAAAGCCATTACCTTATGGGTAATAATGTGATGAAGTGCTAAGGTATACACCATGTTGAACAACCCATTGACTGATCCTAGCTCCCAAAAATTCCATGAAATTATGTAAAATAATTGTGGAGGGAATGTTAAATCTCATAAGCAAACCTCAATAGAATTCTAACACACTAGATTAGTTTACTTCCTTCAAATCTACTACCTCTATCCATCTGGTGAAGTAATACATGGTAGTAAGGGTCCATTTATGACCCAATATTTAAGGTGGATTAATGAGGCCAATGAAGTCCAAACCCCATTGGACAAAGGGATGATCCATTGAAATTGGTTGGATAGGTAAGGCAACAAGTCTTTATTTTCCTATAAACATGGCACATGTCTTGAAGTTCCTCATCCAAGCATGGTAATCTATGAATATGCTTTGATAATAATACCCACCTCTCATGATCTTAAGGGATATTGTCCTTGATGATACATGTTCTCCACCTTATCCATCATGAAATTCCTAAAGAAATATTTCTATTTGTATTAGCTCTATGCACCTTAACAACATACCATTAATGTCTATCTTGAAAAGCATTCCATCAACAAGGAAAAAAGGAATGGAATATAATCTAAAATACCTTCTCCTTGGTACACTTAAGTTGGGAGGATAAAAACCATCTTGGAGGTAACTTACCAAGTCTTGAAACCAATTTGAAGATGATGTATGATCAACTACAATTTATTCATCATTTAACACTAAAACTATCTCCTTATTCTCTTGCAAGAATTGGTCTAGATGTTCACACAATTTGTTGCCTCTAATCATATTAGTGACCTTTATCTCAACATCATACTCCATCACCCTTATAATACAATATGATCTCTTCTTACTTATGTCTTTGTTCAACAAGAGCTTCTTGATACTAGGATGAGCAACTATTAGATATATCCTATTGTTAGATAACATGTGTCTAAACTTCTTAAGACATCTTATTATTTAAATGACATGTTTCTCTACATAATTTTACCTTGTCTCATATTCCTCCAAGCCTTTACTAAAAAAAACTATGGGCTTCTCCAAATCTTTTTGATTTTTTTGCATAAGTATACCTAAAATTGTGTCAACATTAGGATAAACATACAAGATGAAATCCCTTGAAAAATCAAGATTATTGAGGGTAGAAGCACTAGCTATTACTTATTTTGTCTCTTGAAAAAATTCCATGCCCTCTTTGGTCCAAATAAATCTCTAATTTTTATTAATCATGGATATAAGTGGCTTTGCCAATGATTAAAAATTAGATATGTATCTCCTTATAAAATTTATTTTGCCTAGAAAACTTTATAATGCATTCTTAGGTTTAGGCAAATATAAGGTAAGTATGAAGTCTATCCTCTTAGGATAAATGCTTAAACCATGCTTGAAAACCACGTGTCCAAGAATCTTACCTTAATTTACTAAAAAGACACAATTTTGTGGGTTAAGAGAAACCCCAAATTATCTACATATCTCAAACACTTCCTTAAAATGAACCATGTGTTCACTTGCATTATTTGAAAATAAATTAATGTCATCTATGTATATAAGAACAAACCTATTGATTAAACATTATAATGCCATAATTGTGTCTCTTTGAAAGGTTGATATAGCATTAGGTAAACCCAAATGCATTTTCCTATAGGAAAACGTCCCCCACTTGGTAGTGAAGGATATCTTAAGCTGATATTCCTCCCTGAAAATAATCTAGTTATATCCACTATAAACATCCAAAAATGAGAACCTTTCCAAACCAAATACCATCTACAATATTTACTCCATGGATGGTAATGGATAATGATGTTTGAGAGAGGACTTATTCATATCACAAAAATCCACACAAAGTCTAATTTATTCATTTCTCTTCCTTACTGGAATAGGGTTTCCCACCCAAGTAGAGTTCTTGATGGGGAAAATGATGGTTGATTCAACCAACTTATGTATTTTAGTTCTCATCAAAGGCTCAAGTTTTAGATTGATTGGTCTTTGATTTTGTCTAACTAGTTTTGTATTAGCCTCTAGATCAATGGTGTGTTGAGATAAAATAAAATCAAAACCCTTCAAGTCACTATACTTATATGCAAATACATCAACAATCTCCCTACATAAATTAACAAATGATTCCTTTTGAGATGGATTACATACTTTACATAGGTCAAAAGTCTTTCTAGCTACTATCTCAATATTAACATAGTGTTCTTCCTTGGTAGAAAATGAAGACTTATCTTTCTTCACCTCATCATCTCCACTAAAGATGTTTTCAAGAGTGACTAGACCTTTGGGAAACTTATTAAACTTAAGTTAAATAATCTGATCCACATACTATTGTAAGAACTTTGACTAATTTATGGAAGAAAATTTAGCCTCCTCTTATAAGAATTGAACAATGTGATTATCATCTTAAAAAACTTGATAGTTATCATGATTTTCAAGAATATAAGGCCTCACCACAATCTTTAAATGTGAATTATTTTTCTCATTCCTTACATTAGATGAAATGTTAAACTGGGATCCTATGGTAGGCAATCTATCTATGTGTTTGTTGCTTTCACTTGGCACTACTAGGATATTAAAAGCATTAAAATCCTCAAATAGATTCCAAATTATATGTTTTTAAGACCTTATAACATCATTATTGTATACATTCAGTCCTCTCACTTGGTTAATAACAAGTTCACTATCAATAAAAGCTTGTAAAACACTTATTCCCATTTTCCTAACCTATTGCAAACCATTGACTAGAGCCTCATACTCTGCTATATTATTAGAACATCCAAACTAAAAATTAATATAATAAAAGTAATTTTTTTTATAAGGTGATATAATCATAATTCTATCCATAGTACCATGATTGTTCCTTGACCCATCAAAGTAGAGCTGCCAAAGGCCATCCTTTGACTCATCTTCCTTCACTAGATCTAGAATTTGTGCATCATTTTCATGAAGACAATAGACACCAAGTCCTTCCATTTTAATAATTTTATAGTGATCATTTTTATGCAAGCTATAATACTACATATCAAAAAATATATTAGGAACTCCTTTAAGAGGTGAGTTGGCTTCTACTTCACTAGCTTGTACCACTTCATCCAAAATAACATAGTTTGTAATGAAAATACTTATCATGTAAGGCTCCAAATAGAAAAATCTAATAGGTTCAAATTTAATAGTGACCTTGGTCCCATTAATTGTTTTTAACATTAAAAAATTCCAATTATCTGATAACTAACTGCCAATCTTTGATATGATATCTCTAGACAAGCACATGGAAAAATATGGAGGCAAGTCCACCACCACTACATCTTGCTTAATGGATACATTTTGGAAAGCATGAAAATTTAATTTTATATCATTAATCATGATACAAGTATTTTTTTGGGATACACAAATCTAAAATACACCTTTGATGTTTAGTTCATACACCAAACCTACGTTGTCTACAATTTGCTTAGGCATAATAATACTACTAGCTCCACTATCTACCATATAATTTTGGACTAAGGTATTAAAAAAATAAAATATAGATATAATGGAGGTTTTTTATTAATTTTTACATCATATTTACCCAATTTTACCTCCTTATGTAATTTTTTTACTTTTTTTTCATTTGCTGATCTGAATTTTCTAAAACTACACTCTCCTTTTCAACTAGTTTTGGAGACAACTTGATGGTTGAAATCTATTGAATAAGCATGTATTTTTATCTTATGATTTCTAAGTAATAACCCATGATCATGATGATATTATAATTATTCATGTGGTCAATAATACTAAAAGGAGTTCCACTCACCTTTGGCTGCACTCTTGGCACAACTAGATGATCTTGCACTTGAGGTATTATTATCAACCTAGATATCACCCTACTAATGGAAAATTTATTCAATATCCTTAATACCTATACTAACATTGGAATGGTCTAAGGTGTGGGACACCTATATCTTAGACCAGACCTCTAGATTTGTGAGGTTATCTCCTTTGATGTATCATTCTGTATCTATTACTAAAACCTACTATATTTTTTAGGATGAAAAGGGTTAAAAGGATTAATGAAAGGGAAATATATTCTAATAATGGTGATACACCTATATTGTTGGTTCATCCACTCTATTTGAGTTCATACAACACTAATAAGATAATTTAAATCACTAAATCTACAACTCTAAAGGACTCCTGTGAAATAATATTTCATATAAAGGTTTATCAAGTGATCAAAGCATGAGGGAAATTATGGAATAGGCCTAATTCAAGGCACTAACTAGTCAATATAGCCATTGTTAGCTCAATAAATTAACATCAAACACTGTATATGACCTACATAAGATGACATACTAGTAACTTGGTAAGATCAAGACCTAATAAGGGAGAAAGTACTACCACATGTGTAAATAAAACCAATATAACACACTATACTAGTATATATAAATCTAAAAATAGTAATTTTATTCATCTCAAAAGGTTACAAATCTCAATCTTGGCAAATGTAAATCATGCCTAAAAGAGGGATCCTCAAAATAGGCTTAAAATCTTGAATATATATAAATGAGAAGAGAGAAATCCAAGATATTGGCATAGAAGAGAGAATAGGAAGTCAAATAAACATAATATCAAGTCAAATTTGAGTTAAAATTTGATAACAATAGTCTTTCATCACACTCTTTCTACCTGATGCCTTGTATGAGCTCCTTGGCATTAGAATGAAGTGGTGGGCTCATTTAACTTGTCAAATCTCCTTCTTGTATGTTTTCTATGCCATATATTTATTTAAAACTCCACTTTAAGTGATTTCAATGTGTTTAAATGACCTCTCCTTGCATGAAGACCATGGAACATGTATTGCTATTCAATTATTAGTTAACTCTGAATGATTGGCACTTAAGACTAGTCAACTCTTTATTTAGTCCTCCTTTGCATGAGTTAGCAAATTAAGCCCAGATATGCATGGAATATATAATTAAATTCAAGTTATGAAGTGTGATAACTCCATATGAAATCTTTTGATAGATTTTTAACATTAATTTCATCTTCAATTTTTTGACCAATTAGGCTTACTAGGCTAATTAGGCCTAGTAGCCTAAATTTTTACATTTAATGACAATGATAAATTGCATGGAAAATTTTAAACCTACAAATAAAATAATATCTATGCCTTTAACATCTCCTCATATCATGAGATATGTCCTTTTGATGAAGAAACACATGCAACTTAGTTAAACTAGTTCACTAAGTTAAACTGCCTTAAATTTCTATAGATTGGCTATTTTGAAGGATCTCATAGAGGAATTTATAGGCTTTTTTTTTTACCATATTATGGATTTATGAGGAATAAAAGGTGACAAAATTCACTCTTCATGGATTATAAGTCATTAAACTAACTTGTATCTCTCCTTTCAACACTTTTCCTTCAAAAAACTCTTTTTTATTGAATGATCCATATAATTTCATACAAAAAAGTACCATTATTGGGACCCTCTCAAAGTTTTTTTCATATTTTAAGATGTTTAAGGATTATTCATGAGGATTTTATTTCAATAAAATTGAATTTTCTCAAAACTAATCCTTATGAGGGTTTGGGAAGGTTTTGGAGGTGAACCTTATTAAAGATGGTTCATAAAGTACAATCCACCAAACCCAAAATTATTGCCATGAATATTTAGTTTATATACCCCTCAAATTCCCTAAGAATATTTGGTTCTAATGAAAAAGGTATAAAAATATACCTACATAAAGAAGTTTGCTTATAGGGTTTTTCTTTCATTCTGGACATGCTTATGCTCCTAGTGATTATTCGTAAAGTATATCCCCTCAACCAAAATAAATTATTAATTAATTACAAGTTAATATGGTTAATAAAATCATTATAATATAATTTGATTAAATTTTTTAAGTAGTGAAAGGTATGAGCACTTGATCAGGTAGTTCAAATGGCTACCTTAGACTACCTATTCAAATTTGTCCTTAAGGATGAATTTAACCTTAAATCCTAAATTTATCTACTTGGAATACCTCATTTAATACCTATACCATCTCATCATATAAATATTAAGGTTTCATCTTGATTATATGGTTTTAAAGTGTCTTTATATGATATAGTCCTTCGAGGCCTAAAGCTAGATTTAGGCCTAAACTAAGTTTTTATGGTTTTAGGAACATATAATAAGGTATGAGGGTTGAAATATCTCATAATTAATTGATTAAAAATTTTTTATATCCCCTTTTATCTCACTTTTCTATCCAAATTCCATTTTGCCTTTATGCTTATTAAGACTACCTATAGGAACTACTGCGTGCATGTGTATTTGCATAGAGCTTTGATGAGTTTAATTTGATAAAATGAGATTATAATAATCGTAATACATTTAAAATTAATTCTCATACCTTTCTAACCTTAATATATATATCAAACCTTCTATCACTCTCAAATTTCTCAAAAGCTTACTTGGTATTTTTCAAGTGTTAGTAGACTGAAAGAGGTATGTGTAAAATAAATGAGTATCTACACCCCTGTTATGAACCTAAAAATGGAATGGGAGGATTTAAAATTATATAATTATTATCTTCAAAAAAATTTAGGTCTTAATTCCAGCTTTAGGTGCCTATAAACCTTAAAATTCTCTCAAGAATGCTTTCTAGGCATTGACTATGTGCAAGCTATGTTAGGCATGATTGTGTTCTTATGATTCCCACCTTGATTTGGGATTTATCATGGTGAGTTTTATTTTAGTATGTCATTAAAATAATATATTTTCATTTTTCTCATCCCCATTATTTACCTTTCAACCTTATGCCACCTATAATAGACCTTATCTCCTCAAGAACCCTTATCATAACTATATGCCAATAATGTTGTAGATGATTTTGATGAGATGTATAGATATTTGATAATAATTCTATCCTTATTAGTGATTTATAAAGCTAAAAATAATTTTAAATTTCCTTCTAGTCTCTTCCTCAATTATATTTACTATTTTTCATTGTTTTAAGCCTTGTACATAGTCCTATTTCCATACAAACCTGTACATTCATCTTCATGAGTTTGATAGTGATTTAGTGACTTTGATCAAGGTTATGATATGTAAATTGGATTATTTAATTTAATAAGTCTTTTAATAAGTATCCATATTAACTTTAATAAGTTCTTGAGTTACATTTTGAGAACATGTGGATGTATGGAACTAGACCTCAAATTTGTATGGCTCTAGGTGCAATTTCCATGAATAAAACTTAACTCTAGATTATTTAGAGTCCTATATTTATGGTTATTGATCAATTAAACATCACGTTTTCTTTATGAACCTCCATAAAATCATATACCATGCCCTCATTATCCATTATACTATATGTTATCAATTCCATATTCTTGGAGATAGGCCTATAGATAATGGTTGTAGGTGTGGTTTTAAGGTTGAATATTGACTATAGCTTATCCTTGAGAATTATATTAATCCTATTAATAATATTATATCAGAATTTATCCATGAAATTTAATGTAATAAGAGACTTTACTATTTGATCATCAAACTCTTTTGAACTATTCTACCTTCTAAACCTTATGGTTAGAGATCTAATGAGTTAAAGAGGTTGTAGGTGGATATTCATATAAAAAACATGACATGAACTAAGTTTGATGATTTTAAATGGCCTTACCTTGGTCATGTGTTTGAGGATGAATCAATGTGTATTAATTTCTAAACTTATTCATCCATATAGCTATCTCACCTTCTTAAAAGCATACCATCTCACTCACTATATACTTAATTATGTTTGAATTTAAGATTGTATGGATTATGTATTGAATTTTCTTTATTTTACACCAAAAAACCTCCAAGGCCACTATAATTCTCTCATTATTTTTTGAAATTCTTTATTAAGTTCAAATTCTCCCTTCATACCTTTGATTTGACTTAGAATTGCATCGTGATCTCATATTTTACCATCATGGCTATAACTTACTTTTGAAGCTGACTGTAGGAGTGCATTTACAATTCTTGAGTTTAGGATTTTATTAAATTTAAGGTTTTTATTGAGGTTAATATTACCAATTCTCATAGAATATTATGCACTTGTCTAATACAACTAGCCTCTTTCATGTTGGGTGAATATTTTGTCAACTAGCTAATTGGTGTGCAAAATAGGTCTCTTCAACCATAGCATAGGGAGATTGGTTGGCCAGATGTGTAGGTTTACTACATCAACAGGGGACAAATCTCTCCTCTCATCAAGGGGAGGTTCCCTATAATTATGAGGCACTATATACTATATATATATGCAAAAAATAACACTCAGTGGTAGGATACACCATCCATCTCTCTTCTTTTAGAGATGATGCTCACAAATAAAGAAGAAAATCTTGGTGAAAACACTGAAGGCACTTCTCTTCTTTAAGAAGTGTTCTTGCAGGGAACAATAGGAATTCTTTCAGGTAGTGACAAGTAACTGGTAACCAAAGGTGTAGTAACTATTAGACTAAGACGTAACACAAAGTCTCCACCTTGACTGCCTAAGAGTGAAATACGAAGGATAATGAGGGCACAAAGTCATCCCAAGATCCTTTACATAGGAAAAAAATAAAACACACTAAAGGCAATTATGGGGGCACAAAGTCTCTCCACATTTGGCTTCAAGACACCTTCTTGATTACTTTCACTAGTTTTGCTTGCCAAATTAAATAAACAAGAACACATTCAGAAGATAGACATAAGAACAATCTCCTAAAATGATACAAGCTATAACAACAAAAAAGTCTACAAACAACTTGGTTTCTCATTCAGATAAAATGATATGAACAACAATCTGAGAGCTCAAATTCTCAATATTCACCTTTTAATTTGGGCAATGTTTTTATTCTATATTGGGAAGATCTCTCTTTTCATAATGAGATAATTTACAATGTATAGTCACCAAGCAAATCTTGGCCCTCTTTCCCATGGGATGGCCCAAGTTGTAGTCAATGCTTTCAATGCACCCTTAGTTTTGCCTGGAGGGCCATGATAGGAACAATGTATTTCCTTAACTAATGCATGTTATTTCATTTCACATGTCTTCTCTTGGGCCTAGGTCATATCATTTGTCTCCTCTTGTTTGTGTAGCTACCCACTTTGTCTTTACTCCCAGGGGGACAAACAGGTGGCATCTTTAATGTTTAAGGGCTCAAATATCTATGTTACAGACTATTCCACCTATTAAAATAACTTCTACATAGATATTTCCCTCTTTGTCTCTTATTGTTATGATTTGAGCCCTTAGGCTATATTTTCCCCTTTTAAGTTTTGTCATTTTCCCTCATCTAAGCTCTTAGGGATATATCCTTAGCCTTGTTAGTTCCTTTAGCTTCTCTCTCTTCATGGTTCTTCCCTTTGGTGTTTTGGCCTTTGAATGCATTTGGGTCCATGCTCAAGCCTTCAAAGATAAATGGCTATTCTATTGCCATGAATTTGATGTCTTCAAGCCCATCATCATTTGTTAATCAATGGCTAATTGGTCACCCTAAAATTGATAGCTATGAGGACGTCGCCAGACATCTGAATCCCAATGGCTAGTTCACAATGCTCAACTTTGACGTTTGTGGGCCCATCACTTTCCTCAGAAATTCCTTTAGCTTTCTTGTTTTTTCCTTCTCAAAGGAGAAGAATCCCTTCAAGGCATTGAGAAAGGCCTAGTTTGGTTGGTGAGAACCCCCTGTAAGGGCACATGCCCTTCGAGATGATTCGGATGGCCTTCGGGCTTTTCCTTCAGTGGGCTTTTCTTCGGGCTTTTCCTTCAGACAAAATTCTGATTTTGTTTGAAGGAATTTCCCCTTTCCTTCATTATTTATTTCCACTTGTTTCTATTTTCCATTGGGATTTCTTTTCATGGGATTTTGTCTTTGCTTCAAGCTTATTTATTTGGACAAAAGTCTGAAGAAATTCTTTCAGACATTTTGTCTAAAGGAATTGCTCCTTTATCATGCCTTAGTCATTTCTTCCACTAGGCTTCATCGGCCAGGTTAATTCCTTCGAAAAAAGTCCAAAGGAATTCCTTTAGACTTTTTGTCTTAAGGAAATGTCCTTAACAACTTTGCTGTGGGAAATTTTCTAAAGGAATTCCCTGTTTCTCAGCCTTTGAAATGGTTCACCTGCTTCCTGCCTGCCCTCTACAAGGGCTTTTTGACCTCCCTAATTGCCTTTTTGAAAATTTGCAAGGGTTAATTTTGGCTCCTAAGTGCCCTCTATAAGGCACTTATCCTTTAGGCTCTTGGAAGACCCCTTCAAACTTCCTAATTGAAAAAATGGTTGTCTTGAACCTGTTTCTTTCCTGCAGAGTTAGTAGAAAGTAACCTATAGAGTCCTTAGAAATGAGTATATAGATTTGGGGGAGTTCATAGATGTGAGAAACTAGCTTGTAGAATCTGTAGTTTTGAGGCTTTGAGATTTTATAGATTTGAGCTTGCCTGTAGAGTCCGTAGAAACCAAGTCCATAGTTTTCCCTAACTTTGAAAGAGTCCATAAAAATCTAGCTTGCGGAGTCCATAGAAACCATCTGTGAAGTTTGTAGCTCCACCTACAGAGTCCATAGTTTGAGTCCATAGAACTGGGGGAGTCTATATAAATGAACCTATAGAAATGAGTTTGTAGATTTCTTCCTATGAAGTCTATAGTTTTAAGCATGCAGAGTCCATAGATTTAAGCCTGTAGAGTCCATAAAAATGAAAAAGTTTTGGAAAATAAAGAAATTGAAGGCTCATGACAAATTTTTGAGAAGGGAAGAGAGAATTTTTGGCTTGTAAGACCAAAAAAATAGTTCATATGTTGTCCCAAAAATGAGTGACATTTTTTGGGGACAACAGCTAGCTCCAATTAGGGAACTTCATTTAGTTAAAAACTGGGAACAGTTAAGGGAAGTAGAAATCAAAATCTCCAGTGACTTTGAAGTATGTCATTGGGATATGGAGTCATTCTATCCAAAAAGAAAGGCTCTAAAAAATGAAAATGAAAAGCACAAAATAGAACTAAAGACTATACAAATATACATATGTACAAGTGAACTTATCTGATACTTCAAGAATTGAAGTGATTTAGACGTTGCCCATTGAGAGACAATGAAAATGGCATTCCATCTTGATAAACCAGTAGGAAACCATTTTTTCCCTAAAGTCAGTGATGGGTGAATGGAACTCTCCATCAAGAATCACATTTCTTATGCAATCCTTTTGGTTCTCTCTTCTTGTGCCATGGCAAGACGTGGTCTCCAATCCAAAAACCATAAATATTTTCTTTCTCGGTGAAGGGTTCCTCTTTCTTTCTTTGGTGTGTAATAGTATGGTCCACTACCATAACTTGTTTTTCTTCTAGTCTAGTCTATCACATGATTTTATTTTCAGCATCAAACTCTTGATAAACCATCAATTTAGCATCTCCTTTAGCGTGAAGGAATTTGACACCTTTTTCTTGTGCAACCTTCAACTCGAGTAACAAAGATTCATACTCGGCAGTGTTGTTGGTGTTGCTAAACTACAACTCATGTGAAGGAGGAATAATATCTCTTTGAGGAGATATCAACACCATTCTAGCTCCAACATCAGTAGAGGAATTGCTGCCATCAAATTCCCAGATCTAAACATCATCAAAAATTGATCTTCTATTAGATTTTTATTCATTAGAGAGGGAAGATCCTTTTTCATCTATACTATGTCCTATCGATTCTTCTGATGTTTTGTTTGAATCAATCTTTGGATCACCACCTACAAGACTTTCATCTATTGAAACATGAAAATCCTTAGTGGATATGAAGTAATTACCCCTACCTGAAAACTCAAATAGAATTTGAGCTTCAGGTGTTGATGTCTGAGTGACAACATATTTTTCCTCCTTTTCAGGGAGTAGCCTCTTCATGATGCCTTTGATAAGGATCCTTGCTTAAAATAGGTCCATGCTCAACTCACCACCCACATCCTTGTAGAAATTTCATCCCAATAGAATGCCATATGAGGCTGGGATGTCAGCCACCAAGACTATCATCTTGATTCTCTTTTCCTGGGAATGCTACAAATGCAAATTGGGTGTCCTTGATCTGCCCTAGCAATGGCACTTGTTTTTTCTCCATGGAGAAGCATCTCCCAAATGTCTTGGTTAGTGTAAGACTAAGAGATTCTACCACTTTGGTGGGCATGATGTTGTCAAATGCACCAGAATCAATGATGTAGTTGCTCACCCTGTGACTGTTTATCAATAGAGAAACATAGAAAGGATATACTTTCCCAGGGGTAGCAGGAGGAGTAATGACAAGATTGTTTGGGATGGGCATGTTCCTTGGGGGATCATGAGTTACCTTTCTAATCTCTTGTCTTGCAAGGATGGCTATATTCTTCACACACTCCACCAACCTATCCAACTGCTTAGGGTTAGTTGTAGGAATTCAAATTTAGTCATTTGAATTTTGGTTTTCTTGACATGGTCAATTATGTCAAATGACTGAAATGGACTAGGAAAAAAGGATGGGAGTTGATCCTTTTAGTTTTTGGGAGGGGGAGGACTAGCCTGTGAATTTGAAGTTAAAGGTGCAAAAATGTTTGGGGTACTTACTTTTTTAGCAACCACCAAGTCCTTTGTCTAGAAATGAAGAGTGGTTCCATGCTTAGCAATTGAAATTGTTGGTTGAGGTTACTCCTCTATCTTTTCTTTATCAGCTTGTTGGGTTGACTAGTTCTTGGACTAGGTGAACACTATGTATGATCCCTCGTCTACTTTACCTTCACTTTTGGGTTCATCCTAATAATTTAGGAAACCAATGTTGGAGTCACCAGCTAATTCTTATTCTTCATCAGTGAAGATATTAGCATCATTTTCTTGATCAAATTCAAGTTGGAAAGAGAAATCATGTTCAGTTTCCAGATATCCAACTACTGAGTTAGTTAGGGGCACTTTAAGGGCAAGGTTCCTCTGTGGGGGAGGAAGATGATTTGGATGCCCTTGATTCTTGGTAGCATTACCTTGGTATACCTTATTCTAAAATGTCCTCCTTAGCATATCCTAACTAGGGGGAGTAGACATACCTTGGGCCATTTGTCTTTTCAAGGTTATCAGTTCATTTACTAGCTTTTGCACCATTTGATCAGTGGTTCTTGTAGATGTATATTCATAAGATGAAGAGGAATTACCTTTGTTTGGGTTTCTCCTTATCTTCCCTACAAAGATAAGATCATCTTCTACCTTAGTATCCAAGTCTTGAGTAGTAGCAAGGTCTATGTGTCCAGCACATCTTAGTAAAAGACTCACTTCATGTAACTATGAGTTGATGAAGAAGCATTTGAGGTTTTTAGGTGTTGGCTGAGCAATTACAAGAATTCTATTCTTGAGCTTGTTAAACTTTACAATGAAATCCCTCATAAGTTCATGAGGTTCCTTTTTCATCTATGTGAGCTGGGCCAGCAAGGCATGTGCATCTTCTACAGGCTTGAAACTTGCTTCAAATTTGGCTTTGAGTGTGTCCCAATCAGTCACTGACTAAGCTTGTAGATGGTAGAACTAGTCTGTAGTAGTGCCTTATAATGTCTCCATAAATAGCCTGACTACTATGTCTTCAAATTCCACACCTATCACACCATAGGCTATGTCGAAGACTGAAATGTGTTCATCAAGATGAACTTTCCCATCACCAAATAATTTAGGAAAATTCTTCCTTGAACTATGAAGAAGTTCATGTAGAGGTGGAGTCAAATTTAGTGGACCAAAAGAGTTACCCCAAGGTCCTTGAGCTACCATGATTGGATTATGGAAAGTATGGATAACAAATCTAGGTGGAGTATATAAAGGTAAATCTCTAGTGATAGTAGAAAAAGAAGCTCTACCTTGTATTGGTGACCCGATGCAGATGGGAGGAACACTCTTGGATCATTGAACTTGAGGTTGTGGAGGAAACAAATCAAAATTTCCTTACTGCACCAACTCAAATACTAGGTCAACAACACCTCAAGTTCTCTAACTTTTGGTATAACATGGAGTTGCTAGATTTTAGGATAAAAATGAGAGAGAACTATTCCTACTTCAACTTGAAGCTTGAGACTTCAAACTATTTTTCTTCCTTAGTGGATCTAGTTTATAGACTAGATTATATAATGGGAATGGATATGGCTATAATGATAATGGGTAAGACATAGGTGATGTTTCAATCTGAAGCTTGAAGCTTCAAATTGCACAAAACTACTATGTCCCCAGTGGAGTCACCAAAAACTGTTGGGTGAATATTTTGTCAACCAACTAACTGGTGAGCAAAATAGGTCTCTTCAACCATAGCATAGGGAGATTAGTTAGCTAGATGTGCAAGTTTACTACATTAGCAGGGGACAAATCTCTCCTCTCCTCAAGGGGAGGTTCCCTATAAGTATGAGGTGCTATAATATATATACATATACATATATATATATATATATATATACACACACACATATATATATATATATATGCAGAAAATAAAACTCATAGGTAGGATACACCATCCATCTCTCTTCTTTCAGAGATGATGTTCACAAACAAAGGATAAAATCTTGGTGAAAACAATGAAGGCACTTCTCTTCTTTTAGAAGTGTTCTTGTACGGAACAATAGGAGTTCTTTCAGGTAGTGACAAGTAATTGGTAACCAAAGGCATAGTAACTAGCAGACTGAGACATAGCACAAAGTCTCCACCTCGACTACCCAAGAGTAAAATATGAAGGATAATGAGGGCACAAAGTAATCCCAAGATCCTTTACACAGGAATAAAATATGAAGGATAATGAGGGTACAAAGTCATCCCAAGATCCTTTACACAGGAGCAAAAAAAACACACTAAAGGCAATTATGGGGGCACAAAGTATCTCCACAGTTGGCTTCAAGACACCTTCTTGATTACTTTCACTAGTTCTACTTTCCAAATTAAATAAATAAGAACACATTCAAAAGATAGACATAAGAACAATCTCCTAAAATGATACAAGCTATAACAACACAAGGTCTACAAATAACTTGCCTTCTCAATCAAATAAAATGATATGAACAACAATCTGAGTTCAAAGTCTCAGTATTCACCTTTCAATTTGGGTAGAGTTCTGCTTTTGTATTGGGAAGATATCCCTTTACATAATGAGAGAATTTACAATTTATAGCAACCAATCAAATCTTGGCACTCTTTCCCATGGGACAACCCACACTGCAGTCAATGCTTTCAATGCACCCTCAGTTCTACCTAGAGGGCCATGCTAGGAATAGTGTATTTCCTTAACTATGGAATGTTATTTCATTTCACATGTCTTCTCCTAGGCCTAGGTCATCTCGTCTATCTCCTCTGTCTATGCAGCTGCCCACTTTGTCTTTACTCCCAAGGGGACAAACATGTGGCATCTTCAATGTTTAAGGGCTCAAATATCTATTTTGCAGATTGTTCCACCTATTGGAATAACTTTTATGTAGATATTTCCCTCTTTGTCTCTTCCTGTTATGATTTGAGCCCTCGAGCTATCTTTTCCACTTTCAAGTTTTGTCTTTTTCCCTAATTTGAGCTCTTAGGGCTATATCTTCAACCTTGCTAGTTCCTTCAGCTTCTCTCTCTTCACAGTTCTTCCCTTTAGAATTTTGGCCTTTGAATGCATTTGGGTCCATGCTCAAGCCTTGTAATATCAATGGCTATTATATTACCATGAATTTGACATCTTCAGGCCCATCATCATTTGAAAACTAATGGCTAGTTGGTCACCCTAAAATTGACAACTGCAGGGATGTCACCAGATGTCTAGATCCTAATGGCTAGTTTACGATGCTCAAATTTGACATCTGTGGGCCCATCACTTTCCTCAAAAATTCCTTTGGATTTCTTGTTTTGTCCTTCTTGAAGGAGAATAATCCCTTCAGGGTCTTGAGAAAGGCCTATTTTGGCTGGTGAGAGCCCCCTACAAGGGCACATGCCCATCGAGATGCTTCAAATGGCTTTCGAGCTTTTCCTTTGATGGGATTTTCTTCAGGATTTTCCTTCAAAAATTTTGTCTAAAGGAATTTCCCCTTTCCTTCATTCTTTCTTCCTGCTTGTTTTTGCTTTCTATCAGGCTTTCTTTCATTGGACTTTTATCTTTGCTTCAAACTTATTTCTTCAGATAAAAGTCTAAAGAAATTCCTTCAGACATTTTGTCTGAAGGAATTGTTCCTTTCCTATGCCTTAGTCATTTCTTCCACTAGGCTTCATCAGTCAGGTTAATTCCTTAAAAAAATTCTGAAGGAAATGTCCTTAACAACTTTGCCACGGGAACTTTTTTGAAGGAATTCCCTATTCGCTCAGCCTTCGAAATGGTTCACCTACTTCCCACCTGCCCTTTGCAAGGGTTGTCTGACCTCCCCGATTACCTTTTAGAAAAGTTGCAAGGGTCCATTTTGGCTCCTAAGTGCCCTCTGCAAGGGCACTTGTCCTTTGAGCTCTTGGAAGACCCCTTCGAACTTCTCGATTGAAAAAATGGCTAAGTGTCAAACCTATTTCTTTCCTATAGAGTTTGTAGAAACCAACCCATAGAGTTTATAGAAATGAGTCTGTAGATTTGGGGGAGTCTATAGATGTGAAAAACTAGCCTACAGAGTCTGTAGTTATGAGGCCTTAAGAGTTTGTATATTTGAGCTTGCCTATAGAGTCCGTAGAAACCAAGTCTATAGTTTTCCCTAACTTTGAAAGAGTCCATAGAAATCTAGCTTGCAGATTCGTAGAAACCATCTGTGAAGTTCATAGTTCCACCTACAGAGTCTATAGTTCAAGTTTATAGATTTGGGGGAGTCCATAAAAATGACCCTATAGAAATGAGTCTATAGATTTCTTCCTGTGAAGTCCATAGATTTAAGCCTACAAAGTCCATATATTTAAGCTTGTAGAGTCCGTAAAAATGAAAAAGTTTTGGAAAATAGAGAAATTAAAGGCTCATGAAAAAATTTTGAGAAGGGAAGAGAGAATTTTTGGCTTGTAAGACCAAAAAAATAGTTCATATGTTATCCCAAAATTGAGTGACATTTTCTAGGGACAACATTTCCCACCTTGATAAGCCTTAAAACTGCCAAATCACTTACCTACTATAGGTTCCACTTGAGTATAGGCTTATAAGTGCATTAAGGACACTTGACTCTCTCCTTATTGCTTGCCAACTAGATTAATTAATATGTTAATAACCCTGAACCTTGAAATTCTTTCCAACTGTAGACCATACATTGATATGATGATGTCAACCTTCAATAATGAATGTGTCCTTTAATTTCAACTATAGATGATTGTATATTTATGGATTGTGACTAAATTTGATATTAAGTCATCAAACATGATATGATCCTTGTAATTCTATTGTTTTAGATTGATGAGTTTATTTTTATAATAAACCTTAAATGAGGTATCTTATAGCCTACCTATCTCTTGCATTTGTAATTTCATAAGGTCCTTTGACTGTTGGTATATCTTGATGGTTATATGTGTATATATCACCTCGTCTTAGCATAGTTTGAAGGTATTAAGTAAGATAATATGACTAAGATTATTAATGGTGATATTAACTCCTTATGGAAATGAAAACATGGAATGGATATGGGTAGGAGGTGGGAAACCATGAATGGAGTGAAAAGTTAGACTTATGTTATGATGAAAGATTGTAAGAAGATAGTGAGATGGAAGTACACAAGATGGAGATGAAAAATGGGTACTAGGAGCATGTCAATACAGAATTTAATAGTTAAATTCAAGCATGAACATATCCTCTTAAAACCATATCAATTTGGACGACTTTATGGAGGCATTCATAGTGAAAATGAAACCTAAGACTCTGCTAAATCCTTAAAATATGCTAATAAACCTTAAACATTACTAAACTAAGACTCTTTAAGGGTTTTTGAGAGCATATGGATGATATTATTGTGCTATTTATGTTAATTAAACTTGAAAACATGAAGGGATGACATGTAAACAATAATGAAACCCTATAAATAATACTCCAAGAAATATTGATGTTGCTTTCTCTCTCCTTGATCGTACAATCTTCTTTAGTAGCATATAGACTATAGATTTTCATTGTAGACCTATTATCAAGCTCCATATGACCGTAAAACATGTGAAAATAAATTGAAGAATAACAAGGATAGGTGATTCATGTTCATTATAATCCTTTCAAACATTAATTTGCTTTCCATGATGCCTTGATAAAGATAAATTGTAGAAAATTGACTGCCTTCTTAGATGTAGGACTACTAATGTATGCATTGACTTCAAATGGATGATTCATGAACTAGAGATGACAAATTTTATAACAACATACTCCATATGGAATATATTTTAGTCTAATTTCTTTTACCAAAATTGTAGACCTATATTTTCTCTTTCATGGTTGTACCACCTACAAACCTGAAGGGCTCTCCCTATGTAAAAACAAGTTAGATGACTAGGGGAATTATTTTTAGGATTTTTTGGATATGATTTCATTTAATATATTATAGAACACCTGATATCTTATCCTCTTCATGATTTATACCTCTATTGTATATAAAAGTTATATAATTACATACCTTCACATGAAAAATGCATGAAATAGCTCATTCCTTGCCTTTTATTCATAACTTAAGTCTTACACCACCAATATTAGAGATTGAGTGAGATTAACATGAGTATTTTTCATGTATTATCACAAGGAATAAATTTTTGACATATTTTATGGGTAAAATTGGCATGTGTGGGTCCTTTTGGGGCCTTTTCAACATTTAAACTTACATTTAAAGACTTTTTCAAAGCATGACACTTTATAACTTAGGTAATCACATAAATATGAAGAAATTTTGGATATTTTAATGAATTTTTTACTCTAATTTTGACATTAAAAGGCTCAAAAATATTCCTTTTAGGAAAAACACATAGTTTTAGACCACCTTGTAAAGGCTCAATAGTACTATGAAGAGTTTCAGATTATATGGGTTGGTATTTGGCCTTGACAAGCTAAATTACCAATAGGTACTTGATGATTTTTGTCAACTTCCATATTATAATTTGTTTGAGATATTGGAATAGAAAAATAATTATTAACACCTTTAGGAATAATGGGAGGAATGTTTGGAACATGGCCCACTTCTTTAGTCTCATCAATTACCCTTTTATTTAATCCAATGATAGATACAACCACATTATTTGAAGTAATAGAGTCACAAACCTAATTCAATTCTACATGGTCATCAATTTACTAGTTTAAAAAGGTATAATCCAATGACCCTTATCCATGATGCACCTTATCTTGTTGTTCCATACCCTCACTATGTTAACCTTCTTGAAGAGAAACCTCTTCTTGGGTCATCTGAGGCATCACCACAGATTGATTCACTAAGGCCTAATTCTACAAGTCATTCAAATTAGATGGATGCCAGTGTAAATTTGGCATCATATTGTTTTGTGTTGGCAAAGGTACAATGGCTTTAAATAAATAACGAATATTTGGATCAATTATATCATAAGGATTGGCCTGTATGATAGTTCCTTAGCTTGATATGAAGGTATTTTTTCTCTAAAGCCTTGATAAGGAAGTTTATTATCGCTAAAAGGATGATAGGTAGGTTGATTTGGTGCTTTTTATGTTCTATTAACTTGGTACTATTTCATTTTTAGTTGAATAATTTCATTCCCAAAGGATAGTAACATGCCCTTGAGTTTTTCAATCTCAGTTGATTGACAAGTAAGGGTTGTACCTTGTTCTTGGGGGCATAAAATGGTATCCATTGAAGGATCTTGAGGGGATGAAATTAGATACATTTTTGGGAAAAAGTTCATAAAAGGTCTAGGTGCCAACTTTTCATCCTTAATCAAATTGTTTTCTTCTCTAATAGATACTTAATATACATCTAGAAGTGTAGTACTACCCATATATTGAATCATGACATTGATGTCTAAATTTAGAGCTCTTAGATAATAAAAAACTTCATAATATAGATATGGCCTAATCATAAGAGGTATCCTAGTCCATGTCTTTTGAAACCTAAGGTTAAAATCTATCATGAACTCATGGTAATCCCTCTTTATGGTTGTGAGTTATATAACTAGGGATAAGTGATCAGATTTGTCCTAAAATTTCCTATAAAAGGCTGCACCTAATTCATCCTAGGAATAAATAGAGTTTTAAGGAAGTTTTTTATACCACTAAAATGCTTATCCTTTAAAAGATGTAAGAAGTAGTTAGATAGCTACAATATCTTAAACAACATTGTGGACATAATAAAGGTTGGACACATTTTGTATGTGCTTAATAGGTGTGGTTTGGTCTTCCCCTAAGGAAAAAGGAATGATCTTAAGGGATGAATTTGATATATAATAATACTAATAAATATTCAATGGGCCTCCTCTATTGAATGAAACAAACAATTGGTTATTAGGAAGAGCTATTTAGATATTGGGAATCAAATTTTATTATACAATGGGATGATTAGGAGATTGAAATAATTTTATACGATAGGGGTTTTTCATAATTAATTTTTAAATTTTATATTAATGAGAAGAAAACTCAAAAAATTCAAAAGGAATACCTTTTTTTGAATATCTTGTGGTAACCTTTAGCATGAAACTTGTGCTAATCTACTGTTAATAATCCTATAACTTCAAGGAATCCTCTAGTTAAAAATATGATGAGTGTTCTATGTTGATACAAATGATTTTATCCAACTCCAAACTTAAGCTATGTTAAATATCAGCTATCCCACTAAGCGTGCCAAAAACTATTGTCAATCAGGAGTGTTACCCTTGTGAGAATGTGTGCTACTTGAAACTCCTATTGAAATAATATAATCTCTCCTAAGTGTGGGTGAATTTGATATGGAGAATATATATATATATATATATATATATATATATATATATATATATATATATATATATATATATATATATATATATATAGGTATGGTTCCTTTGATGTACTCACTAAATTTATATCTAATCCTACTAACTACTAATTTTTTGACTAAGGGTGAAGGGATAATGTTTTCACTATAAGGGATAATTTCTTGACTAAGGGTGATGCAAAAATGTTTATGACCATGTTTACTTGTAATTGACACTCTTATAAATTAAATGATCCTACACACATTCTCTTCACTTTAGGTATATGGATTATACAATAGTGTTTCATATAAATGACTTGACAAAACTCACTCTTTGCATGAAAGGATGAAAGATTGTTAAATTCACATCCAAACTTAGACTGAGATTAAACCTAGACACTTAGTATGACCTGCAAAAACTCAAATATGATATAATAAATTAAAAAAAATAGATATTAACATAGTAAGTCTACTAATTCACAATGTTATATCAATATAAATCACACATACACTTCACATAAAAACTTGAAAATGGAGGAAAACAACATATTTCTTCAAGAGGTGTAGTAAAAAATTTTGACAACCTTTTAGCATAGCCAAAGAAAAAAAGTTATATGATAATGCTATAAAATAATATATAAATAGAAAAAATTAGGAGAGGAGAGACAAAGCAACCCCATAATAGGGATGACTAACTTTGTTATCAAACCCTTCAAATCACTACATAGTGTTTCCTAAATTTTCTCTTCTATTTATTTCATATAAGTGGCATAGGGGTAAAAGTGGATTTGTCTTGAAAATCTTAAGAAGTATTCAAAATTGATTGGTCAAGCTTGACCATTTGAAATGCCTAAATATTTTATTGCATAACCTATATACTAACTTACATGTCTTCTTGAAGAATAAGTCACATCCTTGAAAACACATCTTCAAGTATTCATTACTTCCTGAATTTAAACCTTCTCCTTATCCATTTATGAGGTATTTATACCTTGGAAGGTCTGTTAAAAGACTCATCAAGCATCTTTGACCTTTTCTCCTTAACTTGGCATAAGAGAGGAAAAAGTCTCTTTGAGCATGTTAAAGACTCTTTAAAGCATTTTAATGTTCTTAGAAACTAAATTTTGACTTGTTAATTTCCTCCAAATGGTGTGTAAGGTGATAAGTAACATTTAAAGTCTTTTTGAAGAATTATTATGCATTGTCTTAGTGAATTGATCATTTGAACTCCTTCCTTTACAATGTGGTATACAAAGGAGAAAATGTGATTTTACCTTAAATAAGGCAACTTACCTCCATGGATAGATTTTAAACCTCATATAAAACCTAAAAAAAGACACTTAGAGCCATCAAACCCTCCAAAAGATGTGATTTTTGTCCATTTGCTTGCTTTTATACTTATTCCTTATAACCCTAAAAAATGGTAAACCTAATTTTGAATAATAATGTAAAAAAAACATTAGAGAAATAATCACATATTTGAGGACCTAGTATCCCATTAAAAATCCATGGCAAAATTTAGGACCTAACTCTAAGTGGAAGTGTCCCTTTTTCTACCATTTCTCTCTCTAATTAGGCCTAGAAATATAAATTTGGCCTAAATGGCCTTCCAAACATGTGAAACCTCACAAAAGTGTTTGATTCACTTTACCTTGTATAAGACCATGCTCCATGTCAAATTTCAAGTTTTAAGTCCTTGTGTAGGTTGGACAACCAAGAAATGGCTATTGGTAAGCCTAAGTGCTTGTGCATGCTTAAGAGGTAGTTTGAGTGTGTTTTCATGAAACTTGAAAGTTATAAGACTTTAAAATGACATTTTGAGATCTATAATGACATTATGTAACTCATTACTTGAGATTGAGGTTTCTTATTGGACTTATACGCCTTCATCTAGGCTTCTTGGCTTGCAAAACTAGGTTTTCATCACTTTTTGACCAAGTGACCAACTTGCAGAGCTAGTATAAAATTTTAATAGAACTATAGAAGTGTTTGGATGATGATTTAACCTTTTTTAATTCTCACTTGACCTCTATAATTTATTTAGGATCTATTACCTGTTGACCAATTTTCACATCAGTATAATTTGTTTAACCATTTTCATGGAGAGCCAAACAATAGTTACAAAAATAGGGCATTTCAGAGGTCCAAAATTGCTAATCAAGGAGGCTAAAGTGTTTTGAATACATTTTATTTTATGTTGGGTTCTCTACAGGTTATGTTTTGGCCCCTCATAAACCCAAATTACATTATCAAGACCAAGTCAGGTTCTCTGAATGATTTGACTTGTAAAATTTCATGAGTAGAAGTAATCTGGGTTAATGAACCCAAATTACTCCTTCCAATGCTTCAAAAATTTTCAATGATGCATGAATTTGGGTTTTCCAAGGAGAAATTCTTATGAATTTAATAATAAATATCATTTAGAAACCCTGAAATGGTCTTGATAATGTCCCCCCCAAGTGTCCCTTTAGACTTTTTTAAAGGGCACTTTATTTTCCCAAGTGTCCCTTTAGACTTTTCCAAAGGGCACTTTTCTTTCTAAGTGACCCTTAAAAAAGGTTTTTAAGGGAAATTTCCTTCTTGAGTGTCCCTTAAAACTTTTATGAAAGGCACTTTTCTTCCAAGTGACCCTTCAATCTTTTTTGAAGGGCACTTTTTAGCCCAAGTGTCCCTTTAAACTTTTTTTAAGGGCACTTTGTTGTCCAAGTGACCCTTAAAAAAAGTTTCAAAGGGAACTTTTATTCCCAAGTGACCCTTAAAACGTTTTTTTATGGCACTTTGTCCCTAGATATGCCCTTTGGAAAAGTTTTAAAGGGTCATTTCCTTTGGAAATGCCCTTTAGAATTTTCTAAAGTGACCCTGTGCCTTGCCCAAGTGTCCTTTAGGAAAATTTCCCAAAGGAAATAAGTCTTTCCTTTCCACAAAATAATTCCTTCAATTTTTTTTCCAAAGGAATTACTTTGGTAAAATTGCCTAAAACTAAACCCAATGGATCCCCATGACGTGCCATTGGACGTCAAGTTTAATACAACTAACTAGTCATTGGGGTGCAAATATGACATGCCATAGGATGTAAAATTTAAGTCAACCAACTATCCATTGGAATTCAAGTATGGTGTGCCACAAGATGTCAAATTCATGCCTAAAGTCTTCAAGCTAGAAGTAAAGCCTTTTAGAGAACCCGACAAGGTCTTAAGCAAGGATAGTGCAAATCAGGTTTCCCAAAGAGCTTTGCTTATAAATTTTACAAGTAAGAACAATCAAGAAGCCAAAAAATGAAGAGACAATGCTTTTATGGTTTTAAAAATAGCTTTGATTATGAATTTTACAAGTATAATCAATCAAAGAACTCAAAGAAGAAAGTAGAAGTAAAGTCACTTGGAAAACCTGAATGGGTCTACATTGCAAAACATGGGAACTCTCAAGAAGATTCCATTAATTTTTTAGTGATCCAAGCCATTTATTGTTGAGGGTCATCTCACCATTGATTTTTTTAGTGATCTTGGTCATTTTAAGAGGGTGAATCAAAGAGAAGAACAAACTCCAACTGAATGAGAGAATGATTGGAATCAATTTCACTAGGATGGTGACTGTAAACCATTTTGGAGGCTTCTATTTTGGTGCCTAAGAGATCTCTCTTCTCTCCCTCTTTTTATATAAATAGGACCCTTTGGATCTTGTTTTATCATCCATAAATAGTATGGCAAAGCCCTACTAGAATGTTTTGCCATTTTCTTTCCTTTGAGCAAAGAAGTATAAGCCTATTTTATTTCTAAGTTATAGACATTTGCTTGGGCATGTAAGAGACACAGAGTGATAACAAGTGATGTTTTATCTTTCTATTGTCTATCCTTCATGTTTTTAGCAAATATTTGATCCAATAGGTCATAGAGAGTGCATTATAGCTATATGATATTTTGCACATGTGTAACATTTTTTTGAGGGACTATATAGGTTGTCTTCTATAGTTATTTACCTTGTGTGATCTCATTCATTTTATCTCTACATTGAAATACTTATGTTGGAATATTGTAGAGCTTGAGTTATAGACTATATTTTTTTGTATTGTGTATAAGTATTGGACATACGTGTGGATACTAATTCTTGGTGTATCATCATCTTAGACTAGGATTTTCATTTATAAAAATTTATGACTCTTTTCACTCATACAAACTTGTTAAATAGTCTTATTTCACAAAATATCATACAAGGAGCTAGCCCTTTCAACCTAGAGGTTCATTTCCACCTATAAGCACACCCACAGGCCTAGAAATGTCTGAATGTTGCCCAAATATGGAGGAGGCCTAAACAACCCTCTTCTAGGGTACAAGATTTGTAGACAATAATTTATAGCATGCCCAGTAGGACCCAAATTATTTCTATGTTAAGGTGAATGCTAGTCTTGACAGGCCTAAGTAGTAGAAATAACCCTAACCTAACATTTGGTGACTCTAAAAGGGTGTGAATCCCTAGTTATAGACTAATTTTTATACATTATCCTACATGGTCCTCACAAGTTCCTTAATATTTTTTGACCAAGCCCCTTCAACTAAAGCTTTTCCTAAAGAATAACACCTTGAACCACTCCCAGCCCTATTAAATCCTTGGTAAGGAGGTTTTAGGGAAGAATCAAAAGAGGTTGAAGAAGTTTAAGGTGTAATATCCCCTATTCAATAGGGAATATAGAAAAACAAACAGCTCTGATACCACTGTAATATCCCTTCGAATACCAAAACAAAGTGCTAAATTGCTTATCTATATTTCTGAAAAATATCTTCAAATAGATGAATAAATCATAGTATAATCTCTTATTTATTTGCTCATATGCTTACAATAGAGGACCTCTGTCAGGTATACAATGAATATTGAAAATATGGCCTTAATAGCCTGAGTATTCCACAAAACTTTGAAATAAATCTGAAACTAGTACGTCTCGACCTGCTATGTAAAAACACAGTCACCGACGTCAGTTATACTACTATCATCAGTCAACTGGAATCATTAACCTATCGACGCTGGTGATATGTCAACCAATGTCGATCTCTGTAGGTCTCTACTCGCTGATGTCGGTGTCTGATCTTTTTGTTGACACATACGGATTTTCATAGATCTGTACAGGTCAATAGAAAGATCAGACACTGACATCAGTGGGCAGAGACCTACAAAGATTGACATCAGTCGACATATCACCAACATTGGCAGGTTAATGATTCTAGTCGATCGATGATGGCAGTATAACCGATGTCGGTGACTGTGTTTTTACACAGCAGGCTGAGACAAACTAGTTCCAAATTTATTTCCCAGTTTTGTAGAATACTCAGGCTATTAAGGTGGTATTTTCAATATTCATTATATACTTGACAGAGGTCCTCTATTATAAGCATATGAGCAAATAAATAAGAGATTATACTATGATTTATTTGTCTATTTGAAGATATTTTGTAGAAATACAGATAAGCAATTTAGCGCTTTGTTTTGGTATCTGAAGGGATATTACAGTGGTATCAGAGCTGTTTGTTTTTCTATATTCCCTATTGAATAGGGGATATTATAGTGGTATCAGAGCTAAATTCCTGCCATCTTGTTGGGTAGATCAGAGCCAAATTCCTGTCATCTTATTGGGTAGATCAGAGCTGATGTCCTGCCATCTTGCTGGGTAGTTTGGAATTCAGTATGGCTTTAATAGGTATCAAAGATTTGGAATAAAGAATGAACAATGCAAAGAAGAAGTTAGATAATCCATTTCAGCAAGTAGATGACATTCTAAAAACTTTGGAGGAGTTAGAAACTTATTTAGGCAAGGTTGATCAATCAAATTCTTAGGATATGCAAACAACGTTATCTCCAGTGTTTGGTTCGTTGGTGAAGCCCCGATTATTGAGACATTATGATGAGGTGGTAAGACTTGCAACTCTCTCTTACATTAGTGAAATCATGAGGATAATAACTGGCTTTAATATTTATGATGATCGAATTATGAGAGAGGTACTTCACGCCATGGTAAAAAGCTTCGAAAAGTTGGATGACATTAGAGACCCTCATTTCTCAAAGAGGGCAAGATTACTTGAAACATTTGCAAGCTATGGATTTGAAAACATTATGATGTTAGTAGGTTGTATTGGTGACATTCGTAGGATGTTTAAAATATTTTGGAATATTTTAGATGAGTTTCATTCCAGTGATGTATTAGCATCAATGCACTCTATCATGTTCACAATCTTGTTTGAGGAGGAGGATAAAAATTTTAAACTTTTGGCAAAATATTTATGGTATGTTTAGACAAAAGAGAAAAATGTCTCACCTAGAGCTGGTATGTGGTTAAAGAGTTTAATTTATAGGCCTAAGGATTGTATTACTTTCCCTATGACATGCAAAAACTTGAATGATGAATTTGACAAACATGCTGATCCAGTACAGGGAGACATTAACACATCTTCAGGTAATGATTTATTTGCATTATCTTCACAAGTAGGAGTGGTTGAGGATGTTTTGGATGAGCTTTGTCTTAAGGTGAGTTTAGCTTAGGAGTTAGATAGTGAGGATGAGTCTGATGCTTGCATTCAGAGTGTGGAGGTGTACTCAGATGTTAGTACACTAAGTGTTGGTGATGAGTATCTTCCTACAGTTGTTGTTGAGGAGCATGTTGTTGAGGCTGACACACATGTTCAAGATTTGGGAGTACCTAATTTTGATGAGTTTGAGATACCAGTGGAGTCGAGTCTCCAGATTGATTCTTCTCACACATATGACAGTGTGGTACCATTCGATGTGCCACCTTTACAGAGGGATCAGTTATGGGATGGATTGACACCATCTTTTGTAGATGGAATTGGCAATTTGAGTTGTCCATTCTACTTGGGTTATCATACTTTGAGAGTTTGTTTCTCATGTGTTCTAGACTATGGCAGTTGTGCTTTTAGAGTTTGGTTGAGTTGCATTTGCTAGTTTGATTATGGGTCCCTCTTTGTTCTACTTCTGATGATGTTGCAGGTACTTGCATTGATTTACATCTATGCAGAGCATAACTACATTCGGGATCCAGGTGGATCGAGTGGTTCATTGTTCTGAGATTGCTTGGGGACAAGCAATTTCTAGAGGGGTAGATTTTCATGTCCCCTTTTTTGTGGACATTGTTAGAATTGATGATTAGCCTATTATGCGACCTTCGTAGGCTAATAAGATGGATAGAGGGTCATGATGGAGATTGGCTTGGCTTCAATTTGCAGAATTCCTATAGTTGGCTTTCATTTAGGTTATTTCAAACACATTTGGCCTGAGCTCCTATTATTTAGGGATATTTGACATGCAACGGAGCACCTTTATTTTGGTATGGTCATGTGTGGAATCACTACCTGGTTCACTAGCTTCGAATGGTTCAAGGATCTGACATGTATTGAGGAAGATATTATTATTTGATTGGTTTAATCAAATATTAATTATTTATCCTATTTTCAATTAGAAACCCTAATTATAATTTAAGAAACCCTAACTAGGGAAGGCATATCTTTTTGAGGGTATAAGGGTTTCTCATGGAGGCCATTGTTGATTATGCATTGATTATTGATTTTTGATATTGAAGAATTTTTCTATGAAGACTAAGCCAAGGGTTCCAAGATTCCATTATAGTGGAGAACGTTAACTCTTCATTGTGTGTGATTTAGAGGCTATGAGATATCAGTTGATTTATTGCCAAATTGAGAGATAGCTTCATACAAAAGTTATCACAGAGGTTTACAAATTTGAGAGATAACTTCACACAAAATTTATCACAGTATTTTAGGTATTTCTTTATTTAGTTTTTGATTCAATAAATTATAAAGATAGAGATCTTCTGTATTAGAGCCATATATTTTTAGATCAGGGGTTGAAAATAGACAGGGTGTGTTTAATTGGCAGACGTACGAAGTCCGTATAGGTCTGTATAAATCCACACAAATACTGACCTCGGCAAGTAGAGATCCCTAGTGACCGACATCGGCCGACTAAATACTGACATCGATAGGGAAGGGCCAACAAAGACTGACGTCAGTAGTATATCAACCGACGCTGGCGACTGTGTGTTTGACACAGCAGGCCGAGACGCCCAAAAATTAGCTTTCATTTCTAGATTTGTAGAAGATTAGGGTTTTAAGACCAAATTTTAATATTCTTTTATATGTATGAGAAAGGACTGTAATTATAATTATCTGAACAAGTGATAAGATATTTGATTCAAAGATAAGAGATTTACTGTGTTTATTATTTATCTAAATTTATTCTGCAAGATTGTATCTTTGTTTAGAACTGTTTGTGTTTCTATATTCCCTATTGGAAGGGGATATTACAGTGGTATCAGAGATTTTTCTTAGAAAAAGGAGCCCCTAAGTAAGGGACATTACAGTGGTATCAGAGCATTTGCTATAAAAAGGAGCCCCTAAGTAGGGGACATCACAGTGGTATCAGAGCTTTTTGTTTGTCTAGAGTCCCTATTGATTGGGGATATTACATAAGGAGATGAAGAAGTTGAATAAGAAGAAGAAATAGAGGATCATAGAGGAAGAAGAGAAATGGGAGAAAGGGGAAAGATAGATAGGCATCAACTTTTCCCTAATTGTAATACCCAAAACCCAATAGAGCTTATTATATATGACCCCATCCTTCTAAATGCAACTAAAAATCTTCCTAATTTCAATGGAGAGGGTCTTATTACCCCATCTAAACATATTAGAGACATTTCTAATTTTTGCAATTTCTATAATGTTTCTAGGGCCAGCATAGGCATTAGGTTCCTTGTTATGTCTTTAAAAGTCAAAGCACTTCACTAGTATAGAACATTAGAAGGGGGCTACATTACAAGTTGGGATGGTTTTGGAGACCTATTAGTGACAAGATTAAAAAATAAGAGTGATCATGCTTCCCTAATACATCAATTGAATATAATAAGAAGAGGTCTAAATGAATCCATAGGATATTTCAATTAGAGATTTCAAAGAACATGGTATAGGCTACCACCAATCATGAGACCTCTTCCTAGTTTTGTGTTCTGAAAATACCTCAAAGGGATTGGTACTAATGTTTCTATTATGTTTCAGTCAATGGGAGGATTCACTCTTCGAGGTGTATATGAGCTAGTAATTGAGGTTGAGAATAGTTTGATTCAAGCTATACGACTCCTTCCAAGAGTTTTCATGCCTTTGTTATCCCACAATTTGGTATAATCTCCAACCATGTCTTAGGTTACCAATGCCAATGTGAATCCAAGATCCTTTCCTAAGAAGGTGGATAATATTGTGGAGAAGGATGAAGAAATTATATCATTAAGATCTCAGCTCAAGCAAGCTCAATATTAGGCAAGTGTTCATATTGATGCACAATACTATCCTTAATAAGGATATAGAGCTCTATCCCAATAAAATTATCAAGGGAGAGGAAAAAATAAACAAGGTTATAGTAGGCAACCCAATGCATATAATCCAAATTCTACTCCTCCTATAAAGGTTGTTTTAGTTCATGCAAATCTAGTGCAAGGAGAAGATCACGTGGACCAATGGGGGCAGCCTCAAGGTTAGTTTGCACATGATGATGGAGGAACTAGCTATGCTTTGACTATACAATAAGAAGCTACTCCTTACATGATAGTAGAAGAATCATGTCCCAACCAAAGGGATAATCATGGAGAAGGTAGCAGCCCAAGTGTGGGGATGATGAACTTTCAAGAGAAGGATGATTTTTTGTTGACTGAAGGTATGTCAATTACAACTTATACAAGGTCCAAGAAGAGATCCTTGGGAGGAGGCCAAGAGCCACAAATAGTTCCAAGTGATGCCTCTAAAAGGCAATAAAATGCCAATCAAAGTGTTGCACCTTTCACATGCCATGTTCCTCAACAAAATCAAAACGTAAATGTAGCTACCAAGATTACAACAAAACAAAAAACAACTCCTTTATTATCATCAAAAATGTAGGAGAAAGTGATTAATCTATCTCTAAATATTATGGACTCATTAAAGAGTATTAAGACAATCATATTCCTATGGGAGGTTCTACATATACCTAGTCAAATGGAGATTTTGCAAGAGCAGTTAGTAAGCATGCAGGTGGCTCCTCAATATTTAAAGCATCATAGTGTGGCTCTTAGAAATTATCCAAATCATGTTTTTTATCCTTCCAATAAATCTAAAAATCCTCCACCCTTCTACCTCACACTCATTATAGGAGATAAGTTAGTTCACAATTGTATTGTGGATAGTGGAGCCAACACTATTGTTATGCCTAAAGTAGTGGATGATAAGTTGGGTTTAAACTATGAGCCACATAGTAAAGGTGTGTTGCATCTGGATGTAACTCCAACCAAGATGTTATTATTGTTCAAAGGTATGAAAGTGTTTTTACATGGCTGGCCAAGATTCCCTATCATGTAAGATATTGTGGTGGTGGACCTTCTAGCACACTTTCTTATATGCTTGTCTAGGGACTTTACAACCAAGATAGGAGGATACCTTTCTATTAATTAGTCCTTTCTATATTTCAAGACAAGGTATGGAACTAAGGTAACCATAATTACTCAGCCCTTAGCAAGGTTCCACATTGAGCCATACTTGGAGACAATGACAAATCAAAACTATCTGATCAGCAAGGACGAAGAGGTAGTCTTGAATAGTGAAACATCTTCTCCTCTTGAATGTATTATTGACCTATATCTTGAAAAGTATAGAACTAAAACACATGGCCTTAATCCTTACACTTTCATTAAGGAAACTTTTTTTTTTAAGTTTACTACATGCTGAGGGAAATGTCCCAATTGCTTCACTCACCAATGAAGATCATGAGCTTGATAGCATGTGGGAAATGTTCTTTGATGGTTTAAGGATAAAATTAGGTGTAGGAGTTTGTTTCATGTTGGTTTACCCATCAAATAATCATTACTACTCTTTTTATAGGTTTCACTTCAGCTGCACTTGTAACATGGTAGAATATGAAGGCTTAGTTCATGGTCTCTAATGGGTAAAGAAGAGAGGAATTAAGCTTTTGAAAGTCTATGGAGATAATGAGCTGGTCATTCATCAAGTGAGAAGTCAAGATACAACCAATAACCCATTTCTCAAGTCTTACAAGCATAGGTTATTGGATCTACTTGAGGATTTTGATGCCTTCAACATCTAGCCCATACAAAGAGACTTGAACAAGCATGTTGATAGATTGGCTATAATAGGAGCATGTTTTGACTCAGTTTATAACATTGAACAAGACAAGGATCAATCTCATATAATGATCATTGTGAGACCTTCCATTTTGGATATTGAAGAGCCATGGAAAGTGTTTAAAAGTGATGAACACATTACACACTTCTTGAAAAATGAGGCAGGTTTCTCTTCAAGAAATTAAAAAAAGTTTCATGATCATTATGAAGAGCAAATTATAACTTGGAAGGTGTCTTAAATGAGGATGATCAAAATAAAAACCAAAGAATGAGCATGTCAAAAAAAGAAGAGAACTATGAAAGAGTTTTGATTTTCAAGGTTAAACTTTTAAAGATTAGCAAGGCTTGTTCTTAGCTAGAAAGGCAAGATTTTTTGCATTATGCAAAGAGTTTCATGACATATTTTCTTGGGATTACAACGAATTGAAAGGGTTTGACCCAATTATATCTCATCAAACTATTGAGTTGGAGCATGGAGATAAAATGGTAAGACACAATCAAAGGCCTATCAACCTCAAGGTAGAAGAACTCATGAACAAAGAGTTGACCAAATTAATTGAGTCTAGGATAATCTTTCCTATCAAGCACTCAACTTGGGTGGCCAACCTTATGCCCATTAAAAATAAAAAATGGATAAATCAGACTTTATCTAGATTTTCATGATCTAAATAAAGTGTCTCTCAAGGATCATTACCCACTCCTTTCCATGGAACAAATTTTGCAAGTTATTTTAGGTTATCAACATTTCTCAATTCTTGATAGTTATTTAGATTATAATAAAATATTGGTAAATTAAGAGGATAAATTCAAGATAGAATTCACCACCAAGTGAGGGGAATTTTCCTAAAATGATATGCCATTTGGTTTATACAGTGCTAGAGATACATTTCAAAGGGCAATGGACATAGCTTTGAAAGTTTTGATCAATAAATTTTTGCTTGTTTACCTTGATGATATAACCATTTTTTCAAAAGATTTTTATAATCATATGGGACATCTAAGGCAAGTGTTTTAGAAGTGTAGAGAGTATGGCATATCCCTCAATCTAAAGAAGTGCATCTTCATTATCCATGACGGTAAGCTTTTGGATCATGTTCTTTCAAGAGAAGGCTTATCAACTGACCCCAAAAGGATTGAGGTTATTCTAGGTTTGTCTTTACCTCAACACAAGAAACGGATGAAAATTTTATTTTGAAAAATAATTTTTTAAAGGATTTTTATCCCAAACTTTACAAATGTGGTAAAGCATATCACATCCATGCTAAAGAAGAACCAAGTTTTTACTTAGAAAAAGGAAGGTAAAGGAAACATTGAGGAAATAAATAAAGTAATTTTAGCCTCTCCCACTCTCTTAAATCCAAAATTTTCCAAGTATTTTATTCTTTATACTTTTTCTAACCTAGACACAATCGCAGCCATGCTTATGCAAAAGAATGATGAAGATATTGAGTAGCCAATTACTTTCTTCATCAAAGGCTTAGAAGACTAGAAGGTGAGAGATTATTTTGTTGAGAAGAAAGATTTAACCATCATTAGAGGCTTGAAAAAGTTTAAGAATATGGTCTCCAACAATAGGATCCATGTCATGGTCTCGCATCCTAACACCAAGGAGTTTCTCCTAAGCAGGGATCTCAATGAGAAGAGGGTTGGACAGATCATGAAGGTGATGGAATATGACATTGAAATCAAGGTGTCCTTTTAGAATTTTTTGAAGAGCACTTTGTTTTCCCAAATTTCCCTTTATACTTTTCCAAAGGGCACTTTTCTTTCTAAGTGACCCTTTAGAAAAGTTCCAAAGGGTACTTTCCTTCCCAAGTGTCCCTTTAGAATTTTCTAAAGGGCACTTTTCTTCCAAGTGACCCTTTAAACTTTTCTGAAGGGCACTTTTTAGCCCAAGTGCCCCTTTGGAATTTTTTGAAGGGCACTTTATTGTCCAAGTGACCCTTTAAAAAAAATTTGAAGGGCACTTTTATTCCCAAGTGACCCTTAAATTTTTTTTGAAGGGAACATTGTCCTTGGAAATGCCCTTTGGAAAAGTTGTGAAGGGTCATTTCCTTTGGAAATTCCCTTCAAAAGTTTTTGAAGGGACCCTATGCCTTCCCTAAGTGACCTTTGGAACTTTTCTAAAGGACACATTCCCAAGTGTCATTTGAGAAAATTTCCTAAAGTAAATAAAAGTTTCCTTTTATGAAAAATTCCCAAAATAATTCCTTTAGAAAAATTGTCCTAAGGAATTACTTTGGGAAAATTGCCCAAAACTAAACCTGATGGATCCCCATGATGTGCCATAGGATGTTAAGTTTAATATAGCCAACTAGATGTTGGGGTGTAAAGATGATGGACCATAGGACATCAAATTTATGGAAACCAACTAGACATTGGGATTCAAATATGATGTGTTTTAGGATGTCAAATTCATGCCTAAAGTCTTCAACCTAGAAGAAAAGCCTTTCATAGAACCTGATAGGGTCTTAAGTAAGGATAGTGCAAATCAAGTTTCCCAAAGAGCTTTACTTATAGATTTTACAAGTAAAAGCAATCAAGAAGCCCAAAAAGGAAGAGACAATGCTTTGCAAGTTTTCAAAAGATCTTTGCTTATGAATTTTACAATTAGAAGCAATCAAAGAACCCGAAGAAACAAGTATAAGTAAAGTCACTTGGAAAACCTAAATGGGTCTGCATTGCAAAACATGGGAGCTCTCAAGAAGAATCCATTGATTTTATAGTGATACAAGGCATTTATTGTTGAGGGATATCTCAGCATTAATTTTACAATAGTCTTGGTCATTTTAAGAGTGTGAATCAAAGAGAAGTACAAACACCAACTAAATGAGAGAACAACTAGAATTAGTTTCACCAACATGGTGATTGCAAACCATTTTGGAGGCTTCTATTTTAGCACCCAAGATCTCTATCTTCTCTCCTTAGTTTTATATAAATAGGACCCTTGGGCTACTATTTTATCATCCACAGATAGTATGATGAATCCCTATTGGAATGTTTTACCATTTTCTTGCCTTTGAGCAAAGAAGCATAAGTCTATTTTCTTTCTAAGTTCTAGACATTTGTCTAGGCATGTAAGAGACATAGAGTGATAACAAGTGATGTTGTATCCTTATGTTTTCTATCCTTCATGTTTTTGAGCAAAGAGTTGATCCAATAGGTCATGGAGAGTGCATTCTAACTGTATGGGATTTTGTACATGTGTAACCTTTTTTTTCTAGACTATATAGGTTGTCTTTTCTAGTTATTTACCTTATGTGATCTCATTCATTTTGTCTCTACATTGAAATACTTATGTTAGAATCTTATAGATCTTGAGTTATATAATATATTATATTGTATTATGCATAAGTATAGGGAATACATGTGGATACTAATTCTTGGTGTATCACCATCTTAAACTAGGATTTTATTTTATGCAAACTTCTAACTCTTTTCACTCATACAAACTGGTTCAACAATCTTATTGCACAAAAGCTAATACAAGAAGCTATCCCTTTCAACCTAGAGGTTCATTTCCACTTATATGCACATCCACAGGCCTAAAAATGTCCCAATGTTTCCCAAATCTAGAGGACGCCTGAATATCCCTCTTCTAGGGTGCAAGATTTGGAGATGATATTCCCTACACTACACCTTCACAAACAAGCCTTTAGCTATGAATTTTGCCCATTTAATATGGTAATTTACTTCCATATATAAACCAATACCATGCCATGGTGATCAAGAGACCTGAGAATGTAAATAAAGTCATTTGGAGATCAAAACCATTCATTTGAATGCATTTGCAAATATTTATCTTTTATCAAGTTGCTATGAGGGGTTTAGGGAGGGTTTCAGGTATCTCTAGCTCTTAAGGATTGTTCATAAATAACATATCCTATTTATTCCTCCTAATACAACAAGGTTAAAGTGGGGGGACATATAAACCACCTCTAAACACCATTTGGAACCTTACACAACTTCATGAACATTCTAAGTTAAAGTTATTAGCTTCTCAAGTAGAATGGACTTTGTGAGAAGTTTGAGAAAGGGTCTTAGGCTTAATATACCTTCCTAAACTTTCAACATCGTTTGGAGTGACATTACATAGGTATAAGACAATAGATAATATTATTTCCAATGATTTTAAATGAGAAGTGGTGTTCAAAAAGGCTTTACAAATTGAATTACATGTCATGAGGGTTTAAGAACCAACTAGTTAAATTGACCCTACAAGCTCTATTAAATCCATTTCCTCCAAATTAATCTAGGTTTAATGTTTTTTAAAGTCTCTATATATGTTCTATAAACCTCTCATGGTACTTTATACTTCAATTATAGTTCCCATTTATACAAAATTTTATACCTTCATAAACAAGCCTAAACATTCCTATTATGCTTGAAGGTGTAATAGGGGAATTTTGACTAAGTTTTAAGTTCCTTAAAGGATAGTAACCCTAAATTATATTCACCATTACCCCTATAACTCCTCAATACCTCACTCCATACTTAGTTCATCTCAAACCTACCTAGTTCATGCAACCTTCACATCCTACCTACACATGCCTGTAGATGTCTTGCTAACTATTAAGGCCTAGAAAGGTTATTAAATGACCTATTAGTCTTAAAAACATGTACATATTACCAAAGTACCCATATTGGGCATCCCTCAATCATATTGAAGGCTTCTTGACTATAAGTGTGTGTTAGGTTCTTTGAAAGCAATTGTTACTAGATATCTTGATTGTGGTCAAAGAGGTATCTATTTAGGTTAGTTCCTTCTTTGATATTTTGAACTTATAGGATCATCTTTAAAAACTTCATTAGATTTAGATCTCTAGGACCCCAATATATACCCAGAAGAGCATGCTTCTACAATGCTTACACACATGCCTACATAGTCTTTATTTAATACCATGATTGAGTTGTCAAAAATGTGCTTTCTTTAAAACATGTAGCTACATCTCTAAACTCCCCTTGAGTTTTTATTTTTTTAAGGCCTCTATTTGATTCAGGTTCTATAAAATTCTTTAGGGACCTTACCATCATTCATGCTTAACTATAACCCTGCACATAAGATTGTGTGTATACATTCAACCTACCAATCTTAGATGCATATTCAAATATTATATTTTAAAATTGATTGTGAAGACCATATGAGAGATATAACATCATAAAATGACCATTTCCAATTTAATTTCCTTCCCTCAAACTCCTTTCCTCATACTAAACAATCATCTTCAATAAACAAGGTAATAAATCTTGTAAGTTATATGATTATATATGTAGGGTTAAAATGATTTATGTTTGAATCATTATTTATGACATTCCTTGTATTATTTTTGTTTTCATACATCTTGTCTTTTCACTACACCTCAACCTCATTGTTGAACATTACACCTTGTTCCAAGTTTGAAAGCCTATCTTGATGTATTCGAATAACCATATAGGTTATGATTTAGACCTGAATGCCATTTGGGTTTAAGACCTCGAGTAAAAGATCAATTATTAAAATAAATGGTATTCATCACAAAAATTAGTAATATTCTACTAGATCTTCAATCAAGTAGGCACCTCATGTGAACACGACTAGATAGAGTTTTATAGCTGAGTGACTCTAGGTTCTAGTGTTTAAGATGAACATGATATGAATCATTAACCTTGATATTTTTGAGTCCTTGATAAGAGTTTCTTAATAAAATAATAAACCTTAAATAACTAAAACTCACCCCCTAATGAATCTCATTCAAAATCATGCTCTTAATAGACTTGACTATATCATCATGGACCTTAGTATGGTTGTAGGTGGTCATTGGTCTCTTTGGACTCTATAAAGATAAAGGGAGGAATAATAATTTTGAATCACATTAAAAATGTACATCAATACTCTAATCGATCAAAATTAACCTTTAATTCTTTGATAAGTATCAACTTGACACTCAAAGGCATTCAATAGTATGGAAACCAAAAATTCTCTTTTACCTTAAAAGATTCTAAACAAATTAAACAATTCAAATATATGAATGGAGTTTATATTTGTGTTTTAAGAGTGATAATTAGTATTATGACACTTTAATTTGACCAACTTCAAATCCATTCAAATAATGTAACTATCTTGTTACCTTAAACTTTGCGAACAAACCTTAAAATCTATTAAGATGTGTCTCAATGTTTTTTTTAGTGATATTTTTTTGTTCTTTGGTGGAATAATAAAGATTCTCATCCTTAAAATGGATTATATAACCTTTAAACATCCACTTTGCACATTCATAACTTAGCTCTAGGTGGACATAGTCCATCACAAACCTTTACTGATCTTAAAACATAGGCTTGACTATCATTTAAGCACACAAGACCTTAATTGGATATTTTGATCCCTTCAATAGTAATTGTCACCTTAGATACTCTTAAGAGTACTTATGAAACCAATTCATGCTCTTAATCAAAACACTTAATCTTCATGATTCCATGTATATGATAACAATAACAAGAGTTGATGACTTTATGACTAAACCTTGCTAAAGGCCTTCTCACTATAACCATATCAAATAAACCATTCTTCAAGATGGAGGTGTATGTATTTTTGAAATTATTAGGTGTATTAAAACAACATGAACTTGAAAAACCTTAAAGATGAAGACACTTAGTTACTATATCAAACATGCTTAAAAATTGTTGACTTTGACAAATAACATAGGTAATCAATTTCCTTATAAAATACCCCTTATCAAGACAAAGTACCTAATGAGTCAAAAATTAAAAATGTTCTAGTTTACCCTAAAATAACCCCATAATTACCATTTTTCTCCATCTAATTTTGAAGTGAATAAATAGATATAAACTTGGACCCTATCTGGATGACTAGGACATAGTGACTCCCTTATACTCTTAGTAATTATTCATAAACATGGGGAGATTAATTTGATAACCAATGACACTAATTTAAGATAATCATCATCCCTATCATTTCCCAAGATATTTTGGCCTGACCCTCTCTCTCCTAGTCACATTGAACAAAATCTAATGGCCTTTAGTGAGCTACTAAAGAAATTGATAGGATAGATAAATTGGTTTTCTACATTTTCTCACCTAAAACTCCTTCCAAACCATGTATTTTACCTTGAAATTAATAAATAAAGTCTTTAATATTATTGAAAGCCAATTTTACCTTGAAATCTTGTATGAACAACCTCAAAAGACCCCTTTTTGGCACTAAAACTACCATAACCCCTTCAAAAACCTAATGAAACTACTAAAAATGTATTCATTTGAACTTTTAATGCTTAACCAGGTACATCATGACCTTCTCGTAGTATTAGACTACCATTCTTATGCTAAACCTACTATGGAAGCCACAAAGTGATCCAAAATGCAACCAACTAGGTTATAAAGTTACCCAAGAATATTACCAACCTATTTGATATTTTGTAGAGATTGTCATGACCTTGAAACATGATATGAGACATATTAAGATATTATAAACTTCTTTCAACACTTTAAACCTACTAAAATAGCTTAAAAAGTTGCTAGACAAGCACATAGCTATGATGAACAAAACCTTAAACTCATCAAATTTACCTTAAACCATGGTAAAAAAGGTTTGAAATAAACATTCTAAGGAAATAAAAATACAAACACCTTGATCCATAGGTTAAATAAACATAATGATCAATTTTTCAAATTAAAGGGGTGATAGTTTGACCTGTGAGGTCAAACTTGTCAACAATAACATTATGCTAGTTCTATATTTTCCATCTTTAGAATAGAATTTACATCTTTGAGTTGTTTTGAAATGACTTATTGGTTATTATATTATCTTATATGATTTATCTTGGTTATTTTTGGGACTTTAAGTTTTTATATTTTATTTTTGTAGGACATTTGGTCCCAATTATCCCTTTCATGCTTTCATGTTTCACCTTTTTGGTCATGTTTCTACCTTTTTCACATCATTGTTTGAGTTTGGTTTGTTAATTATCTTACATTTATGTTATTAATATAATATAACACACTAATCTACTTTGTTTGCAATTCAATTTATGATCTTAAGTAGTATTTGGAGAAGTTACAGGTTTAGAGCCTTATCTTAGAGGTCTAGTCTTGTACTGTCTTTGAAGCTCACTAGGAGAAGATGAACTACTGAGGTACACCTAGTATTTGAAGTCCCCCAACTAAGGATAATAAGGTATTCATATTTATATTTAAATTATTCAGCCTAAAACATATCTCAATAAGTCCCACTTGAGCCAAAGGGGGAGATTAAAGCATCAATGGGTCCACTAAAAGGTAAGTATATCAATCCCTACTCTCTTTCATTTATTTACTTAATATAATAGATATTACTTGCCTATTTTATTTTTAATCCTTGATTATGATTTTACTTATATATAATTAGTTTTTATAGATATATGGTTTCTTAGGTTTTCCATTATCACCTTAGGTTACATATACCACCCATTGGTTGACTATTACACCACTCACCTTATTATTAATTTAGTGATTTTAGTTATCTTGGATTAGGTTACCCTTGTTTTTAAATTCCTTGTATATGTTATCCTTATTATATACTTTATAAACCCATTTACAATTATTATTACTATCATTTATCTGCATTGAGACCTAATGAAAGTTATACCCCATGTCATAGGCTTAGGATTTAAAACCATTTCCTCTTCAATTTGAGTGTAAATTACTGTTTCTAGGTATATGGTTATTCTAGGTCCTTACTCGATCATATAAGTATACATAGGGTATATTGTTATGACTTGACTTGATTTTTAGTTCATTGAGAGAAAGAGAATAGTTATAGGCCATCTTAGCCCATGCATATAGATAACATCCCAAATGTAGAAGGGTTTCTAAACACTACACCACACACATCAAGTGGCACAACATTCATTATAACTTTATCAATGAAAAGTTAATTAATACCAAATTTAAATTTTCATTTCTTAGTCACTATGATATTTACACCTTTCTTAATCCACCACAAAGAATATGGGCTTAGATATTGTAAGTATCTATATTCAATTATTATACTAACTCTTTTCTTATAAAAATTTCTTGTGAATAAGTATCAAAAATAACATCCAATTTTGTTTTCTTCATCTAAATTTTAATATGAAAATGCTTAGAAAGTAAATTCTATTGAGCACTATAACTACCCAAACATACTTGTCTATTGATGGAGGTAAAACACAAAGTGTAATCCACATTGGAGACTTAAAAAATATTATCACCTTCCAGAGAGGGCATAAACTTCTTATTTTTACTTTTAAATAGATTTAATTATATATGTAGTTTCCAACATTTATCCTTAGAATGACTAATAATTATCACAATGCTTTTTAGTGTCTTTTTTAGTAACCTAAATCTGGTCATGAATACTTGATCATTTTAGTTTTGGCCCTTTTTAACCATAATTAACTTGTGAACTTAATTAGTGCAAATTTGATCACTTTACCTTATCCTAAACACCTATGAAGACCTATGCTTAGTTTAAATAATTATCTATCACCTACAAAAATGTTCCAATTGCTAAAAAATCCCTTAAGCATATGTATGCCCATACTTAGATTAAAAAAATCATGATTTTCCCTAAAAGACAATAATGTCCAATAGGGATAATAGTGGGAGGATTTATTTTACCTTTGGGATATTGATATCTTAAGCTTTCTAATGGTCATTTAAAAAAAATAAAACCCATATTTTCCTTATCTTTCATGCTTTTAGGATTCCTATCTTGTGGTTTCTGCTTTTGAATTGATATAAAGGCACACTCAAATAACTTATTATACCACTTGGAAATTTTAATACATAGGAATATTTACACTATTTCACATCAATCAGAAGATCCATGTTCTTACCATTTCTAGTTATACGCATTCAAAGTAGTCCTTATCCAACCCATAAGCTTATTTTATCCATACCCAAGTAAATCATGATAAAGTATTCACACCAATTATAGATACATTCATATATTTAAATGAAAACAATTTAGAAAAGCACTCTAAATGGAAAAACTACATGGGATTTATTCCCTCCTTAGAGTATTGGATATGTAAGAAATGTTTAGTCATCATGGGGGTGATTGGGGTCAACATAACCCAATTACACTCCACTTTTTTCTATTTTTAGGTCTTTCAATAATTTTTAACCCTCATAATGTTTCAACCTTTAAAAATATATATTTTTAGGTATTTTGCACATTAACAAAGGTCAAATCCACAGATATAAACCTAAATCAGACTATCGCAAGTGATTTTTCCCTAATTTCTTATTTTTTAGGAAAAGAAAAGATGGACCAAGTAGGACAGTAGTAGGACTCAATCCTATCTTTATCACCTATTTTATCCTTATTGAATCATAGATCCAACTTGTGGTCACTTGTAGATAGAGTTCCTATTTTCTTGTTTCTACTCTTTATCAGTCAACACACTAAAAAATCATACAAAAAAACTAAGTTTGTTATCCATTTTCACAGTTATTATTCTTAAAATATTTTTACTTTATCAAATTTAGATATTTATTCTCATTTGTTTGTTGCAAGTAAATTTCCAACATTTTAATTTATCTTTCGTTGGTTTAATTCACTATTTAATCCAAATTTTGAAAAACATATTAGTGAACCTGAGTTAGTCACACACTTTCACTATTTCCCAAATATTTATCCTATGGTTTAGATGAATTCTTGAACATCTAACACTCTTGAACATTTGAAACTAAAATATTTTTCTTTATACAATAGATCTAAGTTTGACACTAAATGAACTTGATTTTGACTTTAGACATAATAACTGACACTTTAAGAATGTTATTTTGATATTAGATGTTATTTGACACTAAAATTATCTTATTTTGACCTTGGATTTCATAAGATTTTACTAATCTCCTTACACAAATGTTTTCTCTTTTTTCTAGCATTTCTATTTTTAGTTATTATTTGTAATGTCTTTGCCATGGATGACATAGATATTTTTTATGAATATGATAGGGTAACTATTCAAATTTTATAAATGAACTTAATTAATGTAAAGTTTTTTTAAATATAGTATAACATGGGAAAAGAGTGTCCATATATTGCAAATGCTTTATTGCTTACTTCCTACCCTCTTGATAAAACTATTATGATGATAAAAAGTGATAAGACTCATGCATATGATAATAATAGTTTTGACCCTATGGATGGAAAATAATTTGGTGAATACCTTGATATCCATACTAATGACATTGAATCTTTATTATTTATAACCCAAAAATAAAAATAGAAACATAACCATGCTAATACATCTCAAGAACCAAATTATTGTATTGACTTGTTAACCCTACCACAAGAATTTTTTCTAGTAATGCTGATACTTATATTCCATATACACATTTAGTCTTTGTGAAAACACATGGTTTACAAAAAAATAATATGCCTATGCCTAACCAAGTGCTTCATTCAGAACCATTGATAGTTATGCACACTACATCACATACCTTTTATAATACACAATCCATCGAGCAAAATATTACATTTTAATATGCTAAGGTGCTGAAATTAGAGATAGGTATACAAAAATCTAAGAAATCATTGGGTTCCTAATATTTAATTCATAACCCATTAGCACCTGATATTACATCATATTTTTTACCTATAGAATTTTTTGCTCCTAAGCTTCAACTATATGAGGGTAAATGAGATCAAGAACAACATCTCAAATATTTTGATATAAAAAGTTTGGATTAGGCCTTTAATGATAAATTTATAACCAAGTTATTTACAAGAAGTTTAAGAGATTATGCCTTATGTTGGTTTTAATATTTACTAATTCAATTGGTCAAAGCATTCAATCCATTAGAAGATTTATTTATTAAAATTAATGAAATGATTTCGTATGCACAAATTATTAATTTTAAACAAAAAAATAATGAGCATATCAGTGATTATGTACTTAATTACAAGACCATGCTTGCCAAAATGACTAACACACTAGAAAATAATGAATTACAATATATTTTAGAACAAAATTTGCTTGCACATTTACATGAGTCAATTATTTTAATAAACTTATACCATTTTAAGATCTTTGTCATACAATAAGAGAAATAAAACTAAAGCTTATTTATCTAAAGAATCTTAAGTATGCCCCTGCATATACTTCAACCTCTAAAATAAATTTTTAAATAAATTTTTTTTACAAATCTAAGCTAACAGACACTAAATTAGATGTAAATATCACAATTAATGTTATTTCTCAACCTACTAGCAAAAATATTTTATTAGATCAACCAAGAAATAAATTTTATAGATAACCACAATCATCTCACAAATTGTTTAAAACATTACTTGAATGCAATCACATTGCTTTTACAACACCATTTAAAATTTACTTGAGAAACCCTTAAGACAAATATTTTAATTACAATTCATATTATGATTACCATAGATACAATGGTCATTCTAATAACATATGTTTTAAGCTGAAGCACCTTATTTAGGATCTTATTGAAAATAATGTGATTGAGCTAGGCAATCATATGGAGAAAACTAAGCTTCAATAAAATGAAAATGCTAAATTAAAGATATCAAGTGAACCATTTCATAATCATAATAAAAGTAAAAAAAATTAATAATACATCATACTTACAATGTCCATCCTCCTCCTGAGTCATATGATCATCCATTAGATGGAATCATTGATACAATTAGTTAAAATATTCAACCATGTCTAATGATTACTTTTTTATATAGTGAAATAATGGATGATGATTATTATATTCATTATTTATGTATACGCATTTATATTAATAAAAAACTATTCATAGTGTGATAGTTAATAATGGATAAAGTAAAAATGTGTACATAATAAAATTACTTCATTCATTGGGTTACACACATAATGGTATACAAGTAACATCTAAATGTGTGAAGGGATTCAATGGTAAATAACAAATCACTTTGGGACATGTTGTATTATATCTTCAAGTGGGACATGTTATAATATCTACTCATTTTATAGTTCCACCTCAAAATGTGGACCTTGACATGATATTAAAAATCCCCTGGTTGAAAAATATTTGTACTCTACACACACACACACACACACACACACACACACACACACACACACACACACACACACACACACACATAAAGTACATTCATTTTAATCAAGTTGTCAAAATTTCAAGAATCAATTATGAGTACCCTTTATAATCTATGGTACCTCCTCCAACCCATCCACCACCATAGTTTAATGATACATATATACAAAAAAAAACACATTTTTAGTTGTTTCACCTAGGTAAAAGGTTTAAACACAACCATGAATTTAGAAAATTGTGAATAAGGTTCAAAATTAACCAATGTAAAAGCAAGCTATAAGAAAAATGTGCCTAATTATCAAAAATCATAATCACATACAACACCATCTAAATTGGTAATACATATAGATCAAAATATTCCTCAAGAGGTTAAAAATTTGACATAAACTACTCCTAATCCTCATCATATTTCATATCATCATACATCTCCTAGACCTACTTCTCCTACACATGATTATGCAAGTAGTGATATAGATAACGTTTTTACAACACATGATATATTATTTGATTTTGATACATGCATATATAACACATTATGTTCAAGGAAAGTTATATATTTAACACTTATCATATATTTTGATGTTTTTCACATTTATTGAATCATTGGTTAGCTTTTTGCATTCCAAAATATACTAAAATTTTCACAAACATTCAAAACATTCAAAAAAGCAAAAAAATAATTGTAAATAGCTTCTTGAATATTGTATCATATTATTCTATTTACTTTCACATGATATGACTTGATAAATTAATATAAGCCATTAGAAATTTTTGAATTATTTCCATCTTGGCTCTTTTTTTCACTTTCTAGATTTGAACAACTCAAAACAGTGATCAATTTTACTAAAATTTGCCATTTTATTTGTGTTTATAGTTTGGATTGATTAATTATCATTTATATCAAGGATAAAATTGACTATTTATGGACATAATAAAATACCACTCTTGTCCTAGTTGGTTTATCCTATACTATTCCATTTTTCATAAATAAATCATAGTTTTAGCACACAAAGCCTTAATACTTTTAATTTTTAGACATTTCACTCAATTTTAGTATGCAAATCACAATTTTTCATGCAACACCTTCATTTTACAGAGCTATATTGTTCATACATGTGGAATATTTTTATGATCATATATTTGATGAAATGAGGATGTATAATTAGTCATTTTCATACTCTTTTCAATCTCCTACATATTTCTCAAAGTCATAAGTCACAAAAAGTGGGGGCATTTTTGTCATACATGGATGTACAATTACTTCTAGTGTATATGTCACATTGAAACCTGTTGCAAATTATTTAAATCTTTCTCACTTATACTTTAGACACCTTATGTATCATTATCTATTATTTCTATTTGAAAATTTCAAAATAACAAATAAATATGAATATTGTAAAGCCAAAAAACATTCAAAATATTCCAAAAGAAACCCAAAATTATGATCTAATCATGATTACACATCTAGTTTACATGTTTAAAATATGATATTTATCTCATGAATAATACATAACATATTTATTTTTTTATCTATCACATGCATTTCATAGGTTTTCATGAGTGTTATGCTGGATATGCAAAATTTTATGGGAACTAAGATTTTGGACTTGCCTCTACCTAGTAGCCTTGTTAAAATAGGGGAATATTATTCATAAGTTACAATATACATTGGTGCTCTTTGATATAGACAACATGCCCCCTTTTTAGAAATGGGGGACCCCTTTAAAAATCTCATGTACCAGATATTCCGGGTCCTTTCTTTTGTTCCCATCATTGAGACCTACTCAAATCTTTAGAAGATGCACCACCTTGATTTCCAAAGTAGTAGCAAACCTCTTGTATTTCTCTTCAAAACTAAGGAGTGTTTTTTATTTTTTTATGAATCATGGTGCTAACATGGTAGGTTTTTTTTGTCTTGAAATCTCCTAGAGTCGAGTTCCCTTCCTAGATCAACAGACTTATTTCCCTCCATGGAAAAAAGAGATATTCATATTTGATAAGTAAGTTTTAATGCTTCATATTATTTTTATATTTCTTAATAATTTTTGGAATTTCATGGATCCTAACCAAATGGGAAGCTACCACATATCCATATGTCAAATATGTTAGAGCTTGAGATATCTCAATCAAATATAAAGGTACCGCATTACCATGTGTTGGAGTGACTAGTCCCTTGGACCTATCAGAGATATCAAAGCCTGGGAGAACCCAACTAAATGGGAAGGCACAGTGTTATCATGAGTTATATTGACTAGTATTTAGGGCCTATCAAAGATGTTAGAGCTTAGGAGAGCTTAGTGAAATGCAAATGTGACATGTCATCATGTGTCATAGTAGCCAGTCCCTTAAAACTATTAGAGATGTCAAATCTTGGGAGAGCTTAGTTGAATGAGAAGGCACCACATCACCATGAGTAAAATCAATTAGTCACTTAAACCTATTAGAGATGTAAGATCTTAGGAGATATTTAATGAATGTAAAGGTGTCACATTGACATGTGTTAGAGTGGCTAGCCCTCTAGACCTATCAAAAATGTTAGATCTTGAAAGAGCCTAGATGAATGAAAAGGCACAAAATTTACATGTGTTAGAGTGGAAAGTCCCACAAACCTATCAGATATGTCAAATCCTAGGAGAGATTGATCAAATGCAAGGTTCTACATTTCCATGTGTTAGAGTGGCCAGTCCCCTAGACTTGTCAGAGATGTCAAATCCCAAAAGACATCAATAAAATGTGAAGATGCCATGTTTCCTAGTATGAAAATCAAATAAAAACCACTTAAGTCCCCAAGAAGATCTAAATAAAGTAGAGATAAAACCATAAATCCAATTAGGACCACATGTACCTAGGTGACACATTACTTGAACTATAGAATAAAATGGAGTACAAAGTCATGAGTAGGTGTTGACTATTAGTAAGAATGCCAATGAGTAGACAACATGTGTTAGAAATTAGGAGCTATATGAGAAGAATATAATAGATGTGACCAAATTCTTACCACATATTAGGCATTAATAGAATGGGAAGATGGACCTAATTGGATAGTTTTAAAGCATCTCATCACCATTACTATATCTAACTAGTGCTGGAGGATCATGAGATCCATAATCAATTATAGATTTATAAATAAAGGGAGAAAATATAACCACCAAATAAAATTCAAATTCATAGAAAGTGAGCTACCAAAAGACATTAATACAAGGGGATGTATACATGCACTTATACATGCCTAAGAAAAGATTTCTCATAGTTACCATTGATACCTTCAAATAAATCTGTAACTCCTTTAAATTTTTTGAAAATCCCCTATATGCCATGACTTCTAACTCAAATCTTCCAAATTAACCCTCCATCTTACTCCAGTGGCTGATTCATCCTAAAACCCAAAGGTTAAACCCAAATACATGGACATTACCTTCCCTATTGGCTTGACTAAATATAAGAACAATAATTATATATTTAAAGTGATTGAGTAAGTGCCCAAGGATTTTTCCAAATATGATGAATAGAAAGATGATTATGATTTTGACCTTAGGTCCTATAAGAAGTGAAAAGTCCACTAAGTTATATCTAGGCTAGAGGTGTTCCAATGTACTAACCTATTGAGTAACATCCTTTACAAATCCATCCATATACAAGATGGGGGTAATTGACTAGGTGTTCTCACACAACTCTTAATATTGGATTGTCAATATATCCAAGAACACCTTCATGGTTTACTACTCCATATCAGACTCAATTTTTTCCTATGATACATTGGTAGTGTTAGTCTAGATGAGCACCTAACATATCTATGATATACTCCATGACTAGGTTGAGAACCTTGACTCCAAAGGGGTTAATAAGGAGAATATCAATGTGTAACCTATACATACCTTCTAATAGGAGATATAGGTATGAATGATCCTAATAAATCAATTATTTAGACACTAAGATGTCTATCACATCAATGAGCTATGTGTGCCTCTCCTACACATGATCTAAAACATTCATATGTCATAGATATGGGGTATTGATAAAAGTTAAGTTAGTCCATGCCATTATATATGCTTGAACTAGGTTTAAACTTATAAATTATGAGTTAAATATGAGACATGGTCTTTGGGATGTTCTCTTTTAAGCTGATGTTTTTTCATATGTGGGATCTTGGGGTATCAATGGTATACGTGGTCTTATATAAGATTTATGGCCACTAGTTCCACCACCACATCTGAGACATATACAATCCATTATTATTGGTGATCTACCATGCCATTAATGAAGATCCGATGCCTTGGATTTCAAGGTAAATATGAGATCCTATCGTAGCCATTAGATACTACTAGTTATACAAGGATGACACTATGATCTAGATCACATGCTTCCTTAAGGACCCACTCTACCTACCATATTATGTCATTGACCACCTAAAAGAATAAGAGATCACATATCAATTGGTGTAAGACATCTTCAATTTTTGTAGATATCATTAATAGAAGGCATGCCTATAGCTCATAATCGCCATAGAACACCACATCTATAAGACCTTCCCCTCGATATAGAAGATGGCATCCATGTAAGACTCCTTCACCCTTTTAAAGTGAAAGGTCTAGAAATGGGACCATTAATGGTTAATATGAGCTCATTTTGTGTAATACTCAACCCAACTCAACATCAATTGTGGCCATCAGGCTGAAAATGATGATGAGCTCTATTTGAACACTGTTGATGGCCAAGAGGTGCTATCCAAGATTATGAAAAATAAAAATAAGAATGGAAATAAGTTAAGCCCCTCTATTTCTCCTCATTCTCATACTTTGTCTAAGAGGACCCAACTCTATCCATCTCCTATAGGATTCTATAGGGCATCCCACTAACTTCTCCCCCTCAAGCTCTAGCTCTGGCTTTGATTTCACTAGTAGCTCCTATTCCTTGTGCTTAAACTCTAAATCCTACACTTCCTCCACCCAATACTTATGATTAAAATCCACCTCCATCCCCTAAAAATTCTCTTCATTCTCTAATTCCTCCTCCTCTACCTCCTTTAGTAGCTCTAATAACTAGACCATAATAGAGTTGACACTAGACTACACCATGCTAGGTATCTTATGCATAGCCTGCTTATTTATTGACATTGTAAACCCAAAGATTTTATGTGGATGGTATCTTGAGAGTGATATTAGAATAATTTAAATAAAAATCACCCATATAGGTTCCCCTACTCACTCTATAATCACCTTCTATTTCCCATCCACCCCTTACTCCCATCATATTCTAACTCCTAATTTTGGCAGCCACTAGTTCGACTTCACCCCATTTATTTCCCATTGCTCCCCCTCCATATTTTTATAAGTACATTTTTACTTAGTCCTTATAAGTGTCCTTTCTTCTCCATTCCCTTCTGATCCTCCCTTATCATAACTTGGAGTCCTCTCGATGCCTCATTTGGGTATTCTTCTAGTACCAAGTGTGACTACAGCCTTTGGGATCATGCCAATTTTAAAAGGGACCCTCCTAATTATCAATTTAGTTATCCCAATTCTACCTTCCATAGCTTCAAGTCATATAACATCATCCCTTGTATCCCCTATCATCTTAGTTAGACCATCCATTATATGACCTAGAACTAACCTGAGAAAGAGGCCAAAGAAGAAAAAAAGGTTACCCACACTCTAGATCTATCTTGAAGGCCTTATATTAAAACTCCACATCCTTTAAAAGCCTCAATATCTCTTCTATAACCAACAACAACATCTCAATTTCTATCTCCTTTCCCCCCTCACATCCTTACCTGAGGCCCCAAAAAACTCACCTTCAACTAGCCCATCTCTTCTATGTTGTTTCACAACCTATTATCAAGGGTAATACTAACACAAGTGAACTTAAATTAGGAATAATGGTATGAAAAAATGGTCTTATGGGCCTCCCCTTTTGTTCTTCCTCCATTTACTTCCATTCCTTTTATGCTTCCACTCCTTTCTTCTTTCACTCCTACTTCCTCAATATCCCCTCCACCTCATCCTCCACCCTTCAGCACCATTTAAGCCACACCTTTTACACCCCCCATAATTTAAGGGTTTGATATAGCCTAAATGATTATGAAGAGAATGATCACATGGAGGTTTATCCAAGAGGGGAACCTAGTGATATGGAAGACCTATAAGGATATGTTATCCCTCACCAAGGTAAGAAATTTCATCAGGGAGGAGAAGATGACTGATGAACCACTATCTATCCTCTAAGCTACCCATGACATGTCTAATAATCTCCTTGAAGACATGTAGAGCCAAGTCTAGACTCTCAAAGATCAAGTGAAGAACACATTCTCAATCAAGATAATTGGGTAGGTCAATGATGCCTACCTATTAATTTTATCAATCATTAAGAAATTAGTAGAGAATCTAGTCGATACCAACATAATTATACAATAAACTCAAGACTACATAAAGATTAGTATATATATATATGGGAAATTCCAAAAGATGTATGTGGTAGTCAACAAGGGAATGTTCTCAAAACTTAAACTCATGCCAACCTCAAACTTGGGGTTATACCAAACATATGCTAGGAACATGAGATATACATTAAAGGAGTGTTTGGCCTTAACATGCAATGAAATAAGACTTTTAGAATAGGGTGAGATGAATATATTGACCTAATTCAAAGACACCAATATATCCATGTTATTCCAATCACTACCTGTAAGGGAATGAATTAACATAATCCATTAACAAAAACTTGATTGATGCCATCATGAAATCAACTGGAGAAAATCCCTAGGAATGGATATCATTACTAAAGTTAACTTTATGGGTAAATTGTACCAAGAATAAACAAGCCCTTAAAATCTCTCTTTTTTATTCTATAAATTAGAGCTAATAATGCTAGTCACCCTTAAGTTATTGAATTATAAGTTCATTCAATAGTTCATGGAACTGGATGACAAAGTGAATTCTAGTCTCTTGGACTTGATCTAGTTAAAGTAAGTGCATGATGAAGATTTGTTGAGATTTAACAAACATTGAGACATATTTAAGAGGTGTTTTAATAAGAGGTCAAATATTAAGACCTTAAAAATATTAAACACATATTTAAGAGGTGGTTTGACAAGAGGTCAAAGATCAAGACCTTAAAAATATTAAACCTGGTCTTAATGTGGGACAAGGCCCATGAAAAGAAAGGCCAACATTCAAAATTTGATCCTTTCTGGATTAGATCATATCAAATAGCCAAAATATTGGGACAAAATTCCTTTTACCTTAAATATATCAAGGGTAAATACTTACCATTTCCTATAAATGATTAATTATTGAAGCACTATTTCCTAGTTATCCCTTCCAATGTAGTTTCTAAGTAGCCAAAGTAAAGGTGGTAATGTGTATATTAGATAGATTTTATTTAGTTGTGTGCTTTATTTTATCATGTGTTTATTTATACTACATGATTTTATTTTATTTTGTGTATTTCCCCTATGGCCCATTTTTTTTGAATATTCCTCTAATGCCTAGCCCTTGTAAGTAACTACTTTAGGTGTTGGGTAAAACCAAACAAGATTATTGACGATCTAGGGGACCCAAGTTGAAAAAATAAACTTAAGTGATTCTAGGATAGTAAAAAAAACCTTTGACATCCCAAATATAAGAGGCCAATGATTATAGGAGAAATATGTGGATTTTATAACAACTTATACCCCAATAGATAACTAAGTTTCACTTAAAATAATGACTCAAGAAGATACCAGTTATTCAAGATGATCAAAGATTGAATGGATATTCATAACTTTCCCCTTTTACATTTACCCTTGGATTGGTATTAAAACCTCAATGGATAATACTAAAAAATGATGATATTGTAGACACCGAAATCGTGTCGAATCCCCTGGTCCTTCCCCGTCTTATTCTTCTTCGTCTATCGAACCCTTGTCGATCGCTTGTTTCACCAACCTTGACCGTGGCAGCATGTAAAGATGAACACAGAGCTAAAACTAGACTCTATACCCATTATGCATCTGCCGACGTCGGTCTTTACCCGACCAATGTCGCCGACGTTGGTCACCTATCGGCCGACGTTGGCAATCCTGCCGACGCCGGTCACCTTCCCCTGGTCCGTTATCAGTTGCCATTCGGTTTCCCGAAACGGTTGACGAACCATTTCTGGAACCGTCCCCATCCCCCGCCTTCATCAACCTCTGCCAGCCATTTGAACGAGGATCCTCGAACGCTATTCAAAAACGCTGAGCAATCAACCTGCGAATTCCTCCGTCAACCTGCGAACTCTGAGCAATCATCAACACAAACGACATCAACTAATCTGCACACCATGGCTTCCATCGCGACTTCTACCAGGTAAGCATTATTTTGTTTATTTCATTTCTTTCTCAGTTATTATTTATCAGTCTGTTATCTCTGCCTCTGTCCAAAACCCTACCCTGACCTTATCAGACCCTGTCCCGACTCTCTCAAACCCTGTCCCGACTCTCCCAGACTCTGTCCCGACTCTGTCCAAAACCCTACTCTGACCTTATCAGACCTTACCCTGACCTTATCAGACCCTGTCCCGACTCTGTTCAACCCTATCCCGACTCTGTTCAGCCCTGTCCCGACTCTGTTCAGCCCTGTCCCGACCCTGTCCAGACTTTCCCAGAACTTGCCCCTACTGACGCCGGTCACTACCCCGACCGACGTCGGCACCTTCCTTAACCAACACCGGCACTACAGAGACCGACGCCGGCGACTGTGCAGAACAGTGCCGCTTATCAGGTACCCTCTTTATTTTTCTGTCATTTATTTCTGTCATTATCATCTACTCTCGTCCAATTTTCTACTCTTTTTTATCAGTGGGTTGATATCCTTCTAGGGAGTCTTTTGTACTTCCGGGATCGGGCGTTCGCCTGACAGCCCACCATATCTTTGACTAACGTTTTTCATCCAGTCTCTTTTTCTTCGCAGGTGTCATTCCTCCACAGCCAAAGAGGAGAATCTTTCAACGTCTGATTTCGGTGCGCTCAACTTTATCAGGTACTTCTAGCCTTAACCATCTTTCAGTTTCTTATTTCTTCTTTGAATGTAGAAAGCAATTTTGCATAGAAACATTCTGGCACGCCCGGTGGGACCCTAGGTCCTCCTTGGGTTCTTTCTTTCTTTCGTTCATTTAGGTGCATTAGGTTTCTTCCTTTTCGCCTCCTTTCATCTCTTCTTAAACAACATCATAAGCAGAACTAAAACGAACATTTCTTTCTTGCACTTCTAGACTAGCTAAACTCATATTCTTCAACTCTTTCTCCATTCGTCTTCATACGAACAAACATTTCGACTTGGACATTAAAACACTCTGCATTCATTTCTGTTTGCCTGCATCTCTTAGACCACACATAGTAATTAAATCGCATATTGAATTAATCCAGATCACTTCATGTTACATGACCAAACCACCTGCACAAAACAAACATTTTAACTTACCTGAGACAAGGCCCGACTGGGATTTCATCCCCCAGCGGATACCTTACCCGTCCCAGTGACCCTACTTGGATTTCATCACCAAGGGGGAAGCCCACTTCGTTCTCTGGCGGAGTATAATCTCTAGGCGAGGTATATCTTGGCTAAGTGAAACCAGCTAACCACTGGAATCGTGAAGTGAGGGGAGCTTGCTCCTTAGCACCAGGCCACGTACCAGACCCTAACACAGACTTCTTGAGCACCATAACAAAACCCGAAACCATCCATAGACTTCTTCTAGGACCCGACTCACAAAGCCAATCCTCCCCAAACACATATTCTAAGGCATAAGCCACTATAATCCTAAAATTTTATTTCTAGAGTTTTAGGATCTGCTTGTGTCTTCATCTTTTTAGTTCTTATCTGCTTGTTTGAGCGTGTAAGGATGTTCTCTCTTGCCTTTTATGGTTTTGACACGCAGTCAAACCAAGGCCCCTTTTTGACCACTTTGACCGTCAACTGCTTTCGTCTACCCCATCTCTAAACCGTCCTATCATGGAGTTCCACTCGAAGACTGAAATAACTCCTATAGGACCGACCCTGACCCCGACTCAACTTCCCATCATCCCTGAAGGGGACCAGGATTTTAAAAAATTCTTGGACCTCAATACCGCAGCCCTCCATAACTATCTCACGAGAAACCCAACGCGAGACCTTTCGGGTGACATGGCGACGACATCCACACCATTCGCCACCCAACCCTTTTTGACTCAGCCTTTCGCCTCAACCGTTAACCCAACCATGGCCAATACGGAAAGTTTGGCCTCTTCGTCTATTTTTAGACCAACCTCCATCGGGGTTTCGTTACCCCCTCAATCATCTACAAATCAACCAAGTTCTACATCGTATCAGAACTTGATTGCCTCGACCCCTTACACTCTTGCGCCCACAAATGTAGGAGTGCCAACCTATCCCTCTACCAGTGCCGCTATTCAATCACCTTTGGCGGTGCCTAATCAACTTATACCTTCGACCTTCATGACGCAACCACCCTTAACCTCTGCTTCTGTCCCTGCGACTAGTCATCCGTACGTTGCACAACCGACTACGTCGTATACCTCCTCTAGCCTCTTTCAAGCGCCTTACAACCTAGGGGGCGCTCCGTCCACCAATCCGTCAGCAGACGTCATCAAGATGCTGATGGATAAACTGTCCAGTCTCGAAGCTTCTATCTCCGGCTCAAATAATATCTCTTCATATGACCAAATTTATAACGAGCCCATTCATCCTTCTGTCCCTATCCGACCATACCCCAACCATTGGGAGCTTCCTAAATTTACTCGATTTCACAGCAAGGAAGACCCACAACAACATCTACAGGCATTCAGACATGCCTGCTATCTTTTTGCCCACGACGATGCGTTACTTTTACGCACGTTTCCTATGTCTCTTTCTGGCCCTGGCCTTGACTGGTATAGCTCCCTTGCCAGACATTCTATCTTTTCCTTCACTCAACTCGCCCAACTATTTCTTGACCATTTCTCAATCAATATCACTAAACAAGTCTCGATCACAGACCTTTACTCCATTAGGCAATTTGACGACGAATCAGTAGTTGATTTTATCGCCCGTTGGAGAGACTTGATCAACCAGCTCTCCTTCTCCTTGCCTCAACCCGAGCTCATTGAGCTCTTTTCCCGATCATGTGTCAGTCACATCTCATCCACCTTGCGGGTTCAAACATTCCACACTTTCGATGAGGCCTTCACCATGGCCCGAAAACTTGAACTCTGCGCTATTGAAGAAGATAAGGTCAAATTGTGTAACACTAACACAAGAACCAATGACCATTCTTCTTCCAGACCTTCTTCTGCCCACTCTCAATTTAAGGAGTCGGCGAACACTATCACCTTTAGACCATCATCTTCAACAATAACCAATCGACCAGCATCTTCAACATTAGACTACATCAATAAACATTTTCAACGTCAATCCATACAGCGTCAATTCACTCCAATTGGAGAGTCATATGCCTCTGTCTTGGATAAACTCGTCAAGCGGGGGGTCCTCAATCTCCCTCCAATCCGACCATATCAATTCGACTCCTCAACACCTATCCCTGCATGGTACAGGGAAAATCACTTTTGTAACTATCACCGTGTCAAAGGCCATGATACGGATCACTGTCAAACTTTTAAAAACCTCATCCAGGACATGCTCGACAAGGGCGATCTTATCTTGGATAACCCGAATGCACCGCCCAACCAAAACCTCGCCACCTTCAAACAACCTTTTCCTAATCACCCGCCTACTCAAGACAACATCCAAACCATAATCAATGACCCTCAAGACCATATACACTCCGTCAACACTATCTTACCTCTTGTCCCTGACCAACCTTCTTCACAGGATGAAGAACCCTCTTCTCCTATTAGTCCTCCATCTATTTCTCCTATATTGGAGGACACCTTGACCACACCTACACCATTAGCCCTACCTTCATCCAAAGACCTTATCTCTCCTACTCCTCAAGTACAAGCAGAGGGCATGATCATCCCTACCATCTGCCCACTTGAGGAGCCACCCTCTCCTATTTCTTCTCCACCAAGAGAAGACCCTATCTCTTCACCCATTTCGATTGAGGAAGACCCAATCATGGTTTCCTCTTGCCCTTTGCCTGAGATTGTTACATCTCACTCACCTCCGTCCACATCTAAACCCAAACCCACATCTAACCTCGCCTCGCACAATAGTGGCCCTCGACTCAAACCCACGAAGACCATTAGACCACACCGAAGGACTCCTCCCCCACCTTCATCATTACCTTCAATCTTAGGCCCGCATCCATCCACTTTAATTGGAGTGCTTCCTACTCCCATCCTTCACAGAGGCATGTCGCCTCCATTACTCTATCAACCTGTCAAACATATATCTTCTCTAAACCATCAACCAACGTCTCTTACACCTCTCAAACCAACGTCATCAACCCTCACTGCAATAAAATATCCAGACCCGTTAGCAGGTTCTTATACCTTACTGTTACGGCACTTATTGCAGTCATCTCGTCTCAACCTTCCGCCTCTCAAACCATATCATTCTCTCGGACCTAAACCACCTTGGTTCAACGACACTCGTATTTGTGCGTATCATCGCACGCCTGGACATGACACGGAGCATTGTTGTACCCTCAAGGTCGCCATTCACCAATGTCTGGGGAATGACACCTTTCTTCTTGACCACGTTATCAAACCTTCAACACCGCCCCTCTCATCAACTCTCGGATCAAGACCCTCTTGGTTCGACAACTCTAAATACTGTCACTATCATCATACTCCGGGACATGACACTGAGCGTTGTTGCGCTCTTAAAGCTGTCATTCGTCACCAACGGAGAAAGGATTCCCTTCTCATCAAGGATCCTCTAGACCTTCCCTCCAACAAATCATCAACACCAACTCATACCTCTCCAACCTCATCACCTAATTCGGGATCTCCACGCCAGGTTCTGGTTCCTTTGTCACCTTTAACCCCCTTATTTGACATCAACACAGTTCATCTGACCACTAAACCTCAATCAACCTTAACCAATCCGTCAAACATTCTCCCTAGCCGCTGGGGGAATTCAACCTTCATCCAAACCTCGACCAATTTTTCAACACAGTCTCGACCACATATCACTCACTCTTTCAACTTAACCTCAACCAGACTAGCAACCAAACATTTAACCCGACCTCAACCAAACATTTAACCTGACCTCAACCAAACATTCGACCCAACCAATCAACCCCTGACCAACCATTGACCAACTATCAAATGACCAAATCTCAACCAAACATTGACCAACCTTTTTATCCACACATTCAACCAGTCTCGATCAATCAACGACCATATCAGTCAACTTCACATCCACTCATCAATCAACACGTGACCAATATGGAGCGAAGTAAACGAGGCAAGTTTGCTCCTAATTGGCTCGGACCTTTTATTATCACGCACAAGTATGGATCAGGGACTTACCGTCTGTCTTCTCTTGATGGACGCCCAGAACCTGAGCCTCTTAATGCGTTGCATCTGCGACCGTTCTACTGCTAGTCGAGTACTCATCCACTTGATAGTTAACTTGAGCTCGTCCCTTGAGCAATCCCCGTCCTCTTCATCCTACTTCCTTTCAACCCTCTTCCTTTTAACAATTCCTATAACCCTTTTATGCGGTATGGATGCTTTGTCCTAATAAAAGGGAGTCCTTGACCTTCTACAATCTTGTCCATGACTCACATTTCTGTCAAAACAAATCAAGATGTCAAAACATATCCATGGTCACTATATCTATATCAAAATCAAAAAAACAGACTGCTCCCTCGAAGGACAGCTATACTATCATTGCTGTAATAAATAGACTGCTCCCTCGAAGGACAGCTATTCAAAAGCCCTTTTATTAAACAAAAATCTAGACCACTCCCTCGAAGGATGGCTATGACTAATCTGGCAATAAACAGCATTATTTTAGAAGCTTCCCGCATCGATCAGCTTCACAACCTGACCACTACAGCAAACGACATCTCTCTGCAGGCTTCCCGCATTGATCAGTCTGCGCCAAAAAAAAAAAAAAAAAAAATGAGTCACGGACTTGACTTGTAGTTGTCTCAAGGTCTCCTATAAAAAGGGGCAAAGTTATCTCTGCTCTTAAAATGGGTTACCCTTCCTTCCTCTTCCTATCACCCGCTCAAGGGACTTCGAGCTCACTTTAATGTCTAAGTGATTCGATTACCGCTCTAACATAACCACGGTCAACGACGTCACGCATGAATGGGGCTCTTGGTTCTCATAACCCCCTATCTATGCTTCCTTTTTGGTCCTTGTCAATGAAAGAGCAATATGCTCTTCACTTCTTCTGCACTTTGGTCACATTCACCTTCATCACTTGTCAATCGACTCAACTAAACTCTCTTTTCAGACCATCAACCTAACCTACCCTGTTCCCCCTAGTTTCTATGGACACCAATACACATGGAAACTATCGACTCGACCCAATTTATGTTAAGCATAAACCAATACTTGTTGAAGCATAAATAGACCTCAATTCATTTTTAGCATACATCCATCACGAATATGGAATATTGCTAGGGATGAAAAACCCGTTAACCAATGTTGCAGAATACACCATTTGGAAAAGGCTGCAACATCTTTTTTTTTTCCTCATCATTTCATCCAATCATCGACCAACCTATCAACCATTTTAACCACCTGTCTACCACTCGAACGCTTGGTCTGAACTACATTGGTCTAAGGCCCTATCACCAGGGCTATGTAGGCAGCACTCAGTTGACATGGGGTCTTCTGAGGTTAGCTCGACCATTCTCGTTTGTCCGTCTCTCTAATGGACAAACCTTCTTTCCTTCTTTTAACCATAATCTTGTCCTTGACCACGACCCATTTTATCCCTTTGACCCTTCCTCCCTTCTAGGGAGAACTACATCGGCCTGAGGCCCTATCACCAGGGCTATGTAGGCAGCACTCAGTTGACATGAGGTCTTCTGGGGTTAGCTCGGCCGCATCCTTTCGTCCATTCATCCATCCATCGACCACCAACCATTGGAGATCATACCTATCTCCTCCGACCTCGACCACTTCCAAGACGTTGTTGCCTTGGTTGTTTTTGCATGTATGCTACCTCATGACTAGTTAGCAGAATTGTGCGTAGACCTTTTTGGACCCTCACAAGTATAGGATCGCACACCGGTTGATCCACACTACTTGTGACTTTTTCGCATTTCTAGGAGCACTTCCTGAGCCCGGGATACCTGGAACGCGACGACCCATTTGGAGCTTCAGCTTAGATTGAGTGACCCGATCAGTAGATGACTAAATGCTGGGGCCCAGTTACTTCAATTTTGGCACTCCTCGACCCTTGACCTGCGACACTTTGACCTGACCATCTCGTGCAGTGGTATGCGTGCAATCACGACCTTTGCAGCGTTCACCCTCACCCCTTTTTCATCCGCTCTTTATCAAATCAGCACCCGATTCCCGGTTCCCTTCCCTCAACTCCTACTTTGAGGGGGAATACCTCATCCTTACTCGAGGCATTTCGCTTCCTATTTTGTCTTGCAGTTCATTCGAACAACCAACAAGATGAAATCAACCTTATCCCTCACCTGGGGCACTCACTCCTATTTTTGTCTTGCAGTTCGTCCAGAACAACCAACAAGACAAAAAGGGGCAAATGTAGACACCAAAATCATGTCGAATCCCCTGGTCCTTCCCCGTCTTATTCTTCTTCGTCTATTGAACCCTTGTCGATCGCTTGTTTCACCAACCTTGACTCTGGCAGCATGTAAAGATGAACACAGAGCTAAAACTAGACTCTATACCCATTATGCATCTGTCGACGTCGGTCTTTACCCGACTGATGTCGCCGACGTCGGTCACCTATCGGCCGATGTCGGCAATCCTGCCGACGCCGGTCACCTTCCCCTGGTCCGTTATCAGTTGCCATTCGGTTTCCTGAAACAGTTGACGAACCATTTCTGGAACCGTCCCCGTCCCCCGCCTTCATCAACCTCTGCCAGCCATTTGAATGAGGATCCCCGAACGCTATTCAAAAACGCTGAGCAATCAACCTGCGAATTCCTCCGTCAACCTGCGAACTCCGAGCAATCATCAACACAAATGACATCAACTAATCTGCACACCATGGCTTCCATCGCGACTTCTACCAGGTAAGCACTATTTTGTTTATTTCATTTCTTTCTCAGTTATTATTTATCAGTCTGTTATCTCTGCCTCTGTCCAAAACCCTACCCTGACCTTATCAGACCCTGTCCTGACTCTCTCAAACCCTGTCCCGACTCTCCCAGACTCTGTCCCGACTCTGTCCAAAACCCTACTCTGACCTTATCAGACCCTACCCTGACCTTATCAGACCTTGTCCCGACTCTGTTCAACCCTGTCCTGACTCTGTTCAGCCCTGTCCCGACTCTGTTCAGCCCTGTCCCGACCCTGTCCAGACTTTCCCAGAACTTGCCCCTACCGACGCCGGTCACTACCCCGACCGACGACGGCACCTTAATCGACGTCGGCACCTTCCTTAACCGATGCCGACACTACAGAGACCGACGCCGGCGACTGTGCAGAACAGTGCCGCTTATCAGGTATGCTCTTTATTTTTCTGTCATTTATTTCTGTCATTATCATCTACTCTCGTCCAATTTTCTACTCTTTTTTATCAGTGGGTTGATATCCTTCTAGGGAGTCTTTTGTACTTTCGGGATCGGGCGTTCGCCTGACAGCCCACCATATCTTTGACTAACGTTTTTCGTCCAGTCTCTTTTTCTTCGCAGGTGTCATTCCTCCACAGCCAAAGAGGAGAATCTTTCAACGTCTGATTTCGGTGCGCTCAACTTTATCAGGTACTTCTAGCCTTAACCATCTTTCAGTTTCTTATTTCTTCTTTGAATGTAGAAAGCAATTTTGCATAGAAACAGATATTTACATAGGAAGCTTAGAAATAATAAAGAAAGCATGTTGTATCTGAATTTTGAGTCTACCTCAAAAGGGATATACAAATAATTTAGACCATAGGATTTCTATACTAGATGGTAGTGGAATAAGACCATGAATAGGACCAAAGGCATATCTATCAAGACTATGTATTCCATTATAGTAGTAGATTAATCCCCCAACCATCCCCCCCAAGACATCAAACCAATAATTCCCAAGAGGAATTTTGATAGCTAGTCTAGCCTTGATTAATGGAAGGTAATCAAAGAATAAATTTAAAATGAAAATCATTTATCACACACACTATTGGTAATATATAGGTTCAAAGATTAATATTATACTTATTATTATGAGAGTTTAGTGCCTCATATTTTATATGGATGATAAATACCCCCACACAATCTCTATGTTGAGCAAGGAAAGAAGAAGAAACTAATTGGGTTCTAAGTGCTTCTCATTGCATTCCCCATGGATGTTACCATTTCATGTGGCCAAAATGTGCCCTTTTATTCAAAATGGGGGATCCATATAAAAATAACATGAACCATAGCTTTAGGGTCCTTTATTTTGTTCCCATCATTAATGCCTGCTCAAATCTTTGAAAGATGCACCACCTTGATTTCCCCAAGTAGTATTAGGCTTCTTTTATTTATCTTTAATACTAAGGAGTGTTTTTTATTTTTTTATAAATCATGGCACTAATGTGGTAGGTTTATTTTTTCTTGAATTTTTCCAAGGTCTACTTCTCTTCCCAGAGTAAGAGACCTATTTCCCTCCATGGCAAAATGATATCTCTATAGACAAGTTTTAATGCATCATATTCATTTTATGTCTCTGACTTGGTCATTTTATGCATTTATTAGAGCCAAAATAAATGGTAATATTCCACATTACCATTTTTTCAAATATCCAATCACCTAAACTTGTAAGAAATGTTAGAGCCTGAGAGAGCCCATCTAAATACAAAGGCACGATATTATCATGTGCTAGAGTGGTCAACCCCATAGACATGTTAGAGATTGGGAGATTACTACAAAATGGGAAGGTACCACATCACCATGAGTCAAAGCAGCTAGTTCCCCATACCCGTTAGAGATGTCAGAGCCAAGAAAAGCTCCAGCACATGTAAAGGATCCATATCACCATGTGTTAAAGTGGTTAGTCCCCTAGACCTATCAGAGATGTCAGATCCCAATTAAATGGGAAGGAACCATGTCACCATGAGTCAAAGTTGCTAGTTCCTTAGATTTTTCAAAGATGTCAGATCCTAGGAGAGCCCAACCAAATTCAAAGGTATCACATCACCATGTATCAGAGTGACTAGTCCCTCAGACCTATTAGATATGTTAAATCCCAAAAAAGATCAACCAAATTCAAAGGTGACATGTTTCCATGTGTCATAGTATCCATTTCCATATACCTTTTAGAGATGTAAGAGCCTGGGAGAGCCTAGCCAAATATAAAGGCTCTATATCACCATGTGCCAAAGTATCTAGTCCCCTAGACCTATCAGAGATGTTAGATATTAAGAGATTCTGATTGAAGAGAAAGGAAACACATTTCCTAATATAAAAATGAGTTATCAACCACCAATTACATGAGAATATCTAAATAAATTACAAATAAAACTAGAAATCTGATCAATATGTGTCATGTGTCCCTTGGTGACACATCAACTATACTATCAAATGACATAGAGTATGGAGCTATGATTAGGTGATGACCATTAGTGGTAATACCAATGAGTAGATGAAATGTTTAAAAAATTATGAGTTAGATGATAAGCCTCTAAGAGATGTGACCACATGCCTACCACACGGTGGGTGTTGATAGAATGGGAAGCTGGACCTGATTGAAAATTTTTAAAACATCCCATTGTCATTGATATATCCAGATGGTAGTGGAGGATCATGGGATCCAAATTAAATTATATATTTAAAATAAATGGAGAAAATCCAACCCAACTCAAATTCATGTTCATAGCAAGTGAGCCACCAAACACCATTAATATAAGGGGGTGTGTGCATGTACTTATAAAGGCCTAAGAGAAGCTTGTTAATAATTACCATTATTGCATTTGAAGAAATGTCTAACTCCTTATTTTGAAAATTACATATATCCCCTTTATCCCATGCCTTATAAAATCAAATCTTCACCAATCTCCCCTCTATCCTAATCTAATAGATGCTTCATCCTCAAACACAAAGGCCAAACCTAAATATAGGGACACTACTTTCCCTACTAGCTTGACTAAATATAAGTAGTATACTGATATATTCAAAGTGATTGAGTATGTATCTAAGGATTATACCAAATATTATGACCAACAAGTTGAGTATGAGGATGCCCTTAGGTCTTATAAGAAGTGTGGACTCCACCAAGCCATAGAGAAACCATAAGTATAATCCTCTGCTAACTTGTTAAGTGAAATCCTTCATAAAGCCATCTATGTATAAAATGGCATCAATGATTAGGTATTATTTCCACACTCTAAAAATTGAGTTATTGATATATTCTATAATGCCTTTAAGATGTACTAACCCCTCTTAGACTTCACTTTTTACTATGATGTAGTGGCAGTGTCAGTCTGGATGAGCACCTACTAGATATATGATGTGCTACATATTTCAACTAAGAACACTAAATTTAAATGGGTTAACAAGGAGAATATAAAATCCTACCCCATTCTCACCTTTTAAGAGGAGGTCTAGGTAGGCATGATCCTATTGAACCAGTTGTTTAGATCTCAAGACTACCAAAATGTTAATGAGTTGTGTGTGATTCTCCTACACATGATCTTGACCCACTCAAACATCCTAGATATGGGGGGATTGAACAAATTTAATTTGGTCCACTCCATAATATATGTCCAAGATAGGGGAAAATTTCACATGATGATCTACCTATTAGACAAAGTCCATAAGATGTTTTATTTCAAGTTGTCATCCTTTCCTTCATGGGTTCTTATGGGTTTGGTGGTCCACATGGTATTTTATAAGCTTTATGGCCACTAGTTCCACCACCACATATGAGACATCTATGAAAACTTCTAATTAATGGTCTACTAAACCATAAATGAAAATTTTATTCCCCTGATCTTAAGGTAAATCTATGATTCTATCAAATCTAATAGGGATTATTGGTTTTATAAGGATGACACTATGATCCAGATTATGGGCTTCCTCAAGGAACACTTCTACCTACCATATTATGTCCCTAACCACATATAGTAACAAGATATCACCTATAAATTAGTGGATACCATCTTTGGGTTCTACATATATCATAAATAGAAGGTGTGCTTATATATCCTTAGCACCATATGATACCATGTATACAAAACTCTCCCCTTGATATAGAAGATGGAAACTGGGCAAGATTAATTCACCATTTCAAAGTGAAATGTCTATCAATATGAAATTAAATGGGTAATCTAAGCTCATTTTGTGTAATACTCAACCTACCTTAACATAAAATATGACCATTATGTTGAATATCATGATGAACTCTATTTTAATGTCATTGATGACTAGGTGTTATCCTAGATAGTAAATAAGAAGAAGAAGGGAAAGAAGGCTCTAAAAGGCCCCTCCAAACCTCCTCCTACTCTTGCTTGGTCCATGGAGGAAATAAATCTAATAACTCTAGCCATCTCCTAAAGGATATTGTAGGATATCCCATCACCTTCTCCCCTTTGAGTTATAGCTCTAACTTTACTTATATCAATAGATCCTATTCCTCATGATTTAGGTTTGATTCCTTCACCTCCTCATCCCAATCCTCATGCTTTATATCTACCCACACCACTTCTAGGCTCTCCTCATTATATGATTCATCCTCCTCTTCCTCCTTTCATATATCTAGTAACTAAGCCACATTAAAGTTAAACTGAGACTATATGATGCCAGACAACTTTAGCATAGGTTGCTCAACCACCAAAACCAAAACCCTAAGATTTGATGTGTTAAATATCCCTAGAGTGAGGCAAAAATGAGGCACCAAATAGGTACCTATATAGGTTCCCCTACTCACTCATTCATCTTCTCCCATTTCCCTTCCACTCCTCACTCCTGCCACATTCCAACTCCCAATACTGGTGGCCACTAGTTTAGATCAACCCCATATATCTCCCATTACTCCCCCTCCATATTTCACCAAAGTGAATTTTAACTTAGTGATTCTAAGTTTCCTTTCTTATTTATTCCATTCTATTCCTCCCATCTCATAACTTTGAGTCCTCCTAGTGCCTCCCTTAGATATGCCTTTAGCAATATGCATAACTATAACCTTCAAAAGCATGCCAATTTTAGGAAGTCCACACTTTAGCTAGCCCAACACTCCCATCTATAGTTTCAAGTCCTTCAACATTAGACCCTATTATTCCTATCATCTTAATTAGACCATGCAATGAAATAATCAAAGCTAACCTAGGAAAGAGGCCAACAAAGAAACAAAAGGTAACCCACACTCCAGATCTAGCCTGAAAGCCTTATGATCCAACTCCACCTCTTCTATAAGCCTCAATAGCTCTTCTGGACCCAATAACAACATCTCAATGTCTATATCCCTTCCCCCTCTACCCCTTACCCAAGGCCCCACATGACTCACCTTTAACCAACCCATCTCCTCCCTATTATTCCAAAACTCATTCCTAGGGTCAATTTCACCTTAGGTGAACTTAACATAGGAATAGTGGTGGGTGAAAATTTTCCCATGGGAATCCACTCATATTCTCCCTCTTTTTTCTCCCATTCCCCCTCAACCTCCACTCTTATCCTATTTCATTCATTCCACTTCCTCCATCTCCACTTCACCTCATCCTCTACCCTTTACCACCATTTTAGCCACACTTCCTACACCCCCCATAACCTAAGGGATGGTACATATGTCTCAAACACTATAGATGGTTATCAAGGGTGACTCAAATCTATAATGGATTTTTTATAAATCCTTTAAGACTATGAAGATAATGAACACATATAGGTTTGTTCAGGAGGGGAACTCAGTGATATGGCAGACCCATCAAGATCTATTCTCCATCTCTAAGGTAATGACTTCCACTGGGGAGGAGAAGATAGTTGAGGACCCATTATCCATCCTCTAAGTTACCTAGGACATGTTTAAGAATATCCTCAAGGACATGCAATTTCAATTCCAAAATCTCAAAGATCAAGTGAAAAGCATGTTCCCAGTCAGGTTAATTGGTTAGGTCAAGGATGCCCTCCTACTACTTTTCTCAATCATTGAGAAAGTAGTGGAGACTCTGACCAAAACCAATGAAATTATATAATGGAATCAGGCCTAGATGGATAGGATTACACAAATAGATAGGAAATTATAGAATTTGAAGGTGTTGGTCAACAAGGGAATGTTCCCAAAACTTAAACTTATGCCAACCTCATGTAGACACCCCATTCTGGACACAACTAACTTTCAACCAAACTTTAGACTAATTTATACTAAACATTAAAAATTAATCTTAGGAATCACTAAACATCCCAATTTCATTTGTGAATTATTAATTAATGTTTAAAATCATGTTAAGTCTCCCTATTTTAGGTATTATACTATCTGTAACAATAACCTCTCATGGATTCATCCTCATTTACCTTGCGACCTAACAACTACTAGTTTGGTCTATGGACTCATTAAGCATGGCACTTGAACAATTATTAAAAGAGATAAAATGTTAATAAAAATTAATTAACTAATTAAACAAAATTAAATTCTTAGAAAATAATTAATGAATATTTAAAAATGAAAGTTCTAAAATTTAAAATATCAAGCCTTTTCATCATTGCCTTTATGAGTTGTCAAGCTCTTCCAAAATATCTCAAAATATCTAATTTGAGAGCCATGAATAGTAATTGAAAATCATAATTACATGACAAATTTTAACTCAACTAGAGTTATCATAAACTCACCTATGGTTAGTTTGAACTCATTCCATGTTTAAACTCAACCTTAACTCACCTTGGGTAAGAGTTAACTTTTGAGGCTATAAATACAAGGCCATGCCTATTGACCAAGAAGCTATTTTTTGTAATGTTATTATGCCAAAATATTCAAAGTTATTTTGGTGCAAATTTATAATTCTCATTTAAATGCAAATAAACCTTTCAAGTAGTATCACCATGTCAAATTCATAAGCCAATCAACCAAACTAAGTTGACAAGTAAAGGTAAAGCAAATGGAGCTCCATTGATGAAGATTTATTGATGTAGAAAGTCAAGAAAGTTTCTTCAATAAGTCATTTTGGATCTCTAGAAAGGTAGAATGATGATTTTATTTTGTTTTTTAGTTGTGTTTTCACTTGTATGATTGTTACTTATGCTCCCCCTTGTGTCTAGGCTAGAGGTGTTAAGTATTTAGTGTGTTATTTTGATTTGGATTTATTGGACTAACACTGTACTAACCTCCCCTCTATTGGATTCTTTTTTCACATGATGGCATGCTTGGTGGGACCCACTCTCCAAAAAGTTCTTTCCAAGTCATTTTAGGACATCTTCTTAACAATTTTGATGTCAAATTTCAAACTTGCTAGCCAAAAAGTGGAAATTGGAAGCTCATAGACATCCTAAAAGAAATCATGATTTTACTCTATATAGTCATGATTTTTCTCTATAATCTTGATATTGCATCAATATCATAACTTTGTGGTCATTATTTTGTCTTTATAATAGTAATTTTTATTTAATTGTCATGATATTACCTTAACCATCACAATTTTACACCAACCATTTTGTATTATAGGAAGAGTTGTGAATTTGCATGATAAGTGGAAAATTTGCATGATACATGGTGAATTTTCATTATAAGAACTAATTTTTCATAATAAGTAATGATATTTCCTTACCTATCATGATATTTCCTTAACCATCATGGTTTTCCACTAATTATTTTTTGTTACAAGACAAGTTACAATTTTTCTTTAAGAGTGGAAGTTTTGTCTTAATTTCTATGATATTATTTTAAGAATTAATATTTTGTGATAACACTCTATTTTGTAGATAGTTTTAGTTTTATGCTAATTAGTTATAATTTTACAAGAAAAGTTGTGATATTACTTTGTGTTTTTGTGATTTTGCACTATGTGAAAAAAATTTGAAACTTGAGAGCTAAATTTTAAAATATATTTTCTCACTTGATTTTTTATTCTAAGCACAAGGACCCCCTAACATATTTTTCAGGACCCAAAGACCAAGAAAATATTGTTTTAAAACACTCTAAGATTCAAAACACACATTTAAATTTGGTATTTTAAAAATATTTTACTTGAGTTAATTTTCATTTTATTTCAATTTTTCAACATAAGGCTAAAGGAGATAAACTTCATGACATTGTTAGTTTGGTGTTATAAAAATTAACTCACACTTTAGTTAAACACTCATAAGAATTTCCATTTTTATGATTTTTATTGAATATTTGTTTAGCAATATGAGTGTCGCATGTATGATCTCCCCCATCCTTTTTAGGTAACTTGGGTGATAAAAAAAATCACTTGTTTTACTTGTCACTTTGGTCCAAAAGTATTGAAGGAAAGTCATTAATTCCCTCCCCAAAATTTGAGTGATTTGGGTGATCACAAAATGACCCTAAAGTCCTTCTGTTTTCTTTATTTCATGTATTTTATCTTGTGGGTGTGAGTTCATCACCTTTCCATAGGTTATCTAGGGAAGTATTGACCCAAGAATTCATCTCCTAGCATCACTTCAACCCCACTCCATGGTAGGGGTATACAAATTGAGAATAACTTAATGTTTATTTGAGTGATTAATCAAGCTCCATTAGTAAGAGACTACCTCATAACATATGATTCACTTGAACATCACACTACACTAAGTAATTGATGGATTTAGTGGTTGTGAAAAGGATAAGACATTTTCATAAGAAGACAATTAACATAGACACAAATGATGTGTTGTGACCTAGTGTTAACCACACATATGGGATCATTTAGAATGTACAAAAATTGATAGTTTAGAAAGCCCCATTTCATGTGGATATAATCTCAATGAAGGGAAATTATATCTAAGTCCCATATCATCGTAAAAATTCTTGAGAGAAGGGGAATAAAAACCCTAATTTTCATGTACATTTTGCTTTTTGGACTAACAACTTAATTCCCTCTTAATAGCAAGTATATGGATGAAAATTCATATTATGAAGACACCTTATCAATTTTTAGGATTTAGGATGTTATACTTAGGTATTTTTGTCATTTTTAATTTCTAATTGCATTATATTGATTCAAAATTATTTCTTTATCATACTATTTCACTAAAATTTATCTATTTCAAGTCTAAATAAAAATAGAGAAGAAAGATAGGGATAAGTGATTAGAATGAACCTAGATTGGTTTGCACACTATATCCAAACATTGTGAGCACTTCTCTTTGGCTGGGGAGGACTACCTGTAAGTAAGAAAACACTACCACAAAATGTTTGTTAGTAGATATATGAGTGGGCTACCAAGCTACATGCTTGTTCCAGGAAGTTGTCAAACTTCCTTAGAGATGACAGTCCACTTTTGAGAGACAAAAGAGTAAATAAATATCTAAGAGAGGAAAAGAGAGAGTAAAAGAGAGCAGTAATGTTACCATTATTTACAACCTAAGTGTAGAAAAAAGTAATAGAGTGTAGGAGGTACATTTATTTTATATTTTGAAAGTTGTTTTGGTAGGTCTTCAGGAGGGTTACTAGAGATCCACAATTACCGACATTGGTTAGGCTACCAAGGTCAGTTAAAAAGTGATTGAGATCAATTAATATACTGAGGTCAATGAGTAAGTGTGATCGATATTGATTAGGTTGATGATGTTGGTAGGGGCAATAATTTCTTAAGATCTTGTAGAAGGTATTTTTTGGGTCTGAGAAAGGGTTTTAATCAATTTTAGAAGGTTGGGGGAGAGTTGTGTGTGTGTGTGTGTGTGTGTGTGTGTGAGAGAGAGAGAGAGAGAGAGAGAGAGAGAGAGAGAGAGAGAGAGAGAGAGAGAGAGAGAGAGAGAGAGAGAGAGAGAGAGAGAGAGAGAGAGAGAGAGAGAGAGAGAGAGAGAGAGAGAGAGAGAGAGAGAGAGATTATTTTTCAGATGGATTTAGTTAGAGGTTTAGTGTGTTAGAACAAGGGGAAGTAAGTGAGGAAACTTTATGACTGCTTCACAAGGTTTTAGTCAAGAATGTGTAAATTAATAAATAGTAGATGTAAAGTGATTACAAAGTAGCTACTTAAAGACTTACGTAATAAGTTATTTACTTATTTGTAGAGGTGATTGAATGATAAGTGTTGAATGGATGGTTCTTATCAAGCGTGCCCAAACTGATGCCTTGAATAGAGAAAACAAGCAAGTGATGTTGGTTCTCAAGAGATTGGTTCTTGATTTAGGTTGACTTATGAAAGGTAAAATTAAGCCGAAATGTTAAAAGTAAAATACCAAAAGCCTATATGAAAATAATAATGAGTTTTATTTGTTTGTATTAACCTAAACATTACTTTGGAGTTTCTCTTATATAACCAATGTTGGTGATCTCTCTAATGTCGCTCATGGGTTGACCGATGTCTATGGCATGAGAATAGGTAAAAATACTATTTTAAACCTATTTTCTATTATTTTTTATGCCAAGTGTGGTATCCATTACAAAATCGTAGAAATAAGAGGTTAAGAAAGATGTGGTTGGTTAGGAATTTATTTTTGAGGTGAGAATAAGTCATGGGTAGTTCAGATAAGGGGACTAAGCCTTGAGGCGACTCATCAAGTGAAAATTAGTCTTAGGATGAGGTGGCCAGGTAAGGTGGCAAAAAGGGTTTTTAATTAGCTTAATTAAATATTTTAAATTAACTAAATGTGTGAGGGTTAAAATCATGAGTTATGGAGGCTAATTATTATTTATTGAAAAGGGGCTCAAGGGGGGTTTCCACACAAGGATTTATGTATGTGTGTGACTCAATTTTGGTGTCTACATTTGTCCCTTTTTGTCTTTTAATTTACACTGACAAGTTGTAAGACAAAAATAGGAGTTAGATGCTCTAGGTATTTGATGATATATCCCCCCTCAAAATAGGAATCAATAGAGGAGAAACCAGAATTAGGTACCAATTTGATAAGAAGTTAATTTGGTGAGTGAAGAAGAACATGTTATTGTTACTTGTGCATTTACTACTAAGAGCTATAGTCAACAAAATCAAGAACATGTAAGGTTGAGGAGGAATCAAAAATAAATAACCAAAGCATAACTTGTAAGTGATAGTTGATAAGGTCAAAATAAATCAAATTTGTAGATCCAATTGGTCCATGTGTCCCTAGGTATCCGAGGTAGGAAGTACCCCTAAGAAACATAAAAGGTCACAGGTGATAGGATGATCTTGGTCTCCATCCAAAACACCTAATATACATGCATGTGTTTAATATCCAACTATCATAGTATAACATAAGTGGTTAAGAAAAGCAATGCAAGGTTGGTGTAAAATGGTTAATGAGTGAGGAGATATTCATTGTGGGTAGAGATTTAAGTGATCTCCAAGGGTGGTTATCATAGTTGGGGAGATATATGTGATATTTAGGTTGGTTTCTATGGTTAAGGAGATATATGTGATCTCTAAGTTGGTTTCCCCCAGATTAGGGATAGAGTCAAAAGGATTATGGGTGTTGGTGGAGACTCTAATGCAATGGTATCAATATCGGTGATGTTACCAATGTTGGTAGTAAATAGTGTTAATGTTAGTGGCTTAGGACAAGGTTATTGACATCAGTGGGAACTATTTCCAACATTGGTAGATTAGGTCAAGGATGCCAATGTTAGTGGGTGATCAAACATGATAAAAAGGGGTTTGGTGGCCCACTAGAACTCATTTTCAACATTTGATTAGATAAAAAGAGCTATGAGTATGAATGAGATGGTAGAGCTAAGAGGGGACCTAACAGGAGGCATGCCACTACAAAAGCCAACTATTCTAGCCTAAAGGAGATGGAGAGATGAGGTAAGATCTCCTTTGACTTGATTTTGAATTTGATTTGGTTAATTAGCTTTTGTAGGCTAAATTCAAAGTTTGGGTAGAAAAAAAGGTGTTGAACGGCATAGAAAAATAGGGTGGGGTGGGTTTAGGTTAATTTGGGATGGATTTGGGGGTAGGTTTTAGGTTAATATTGGGAGATGGGTCATTTGGACCTAGCAACAAACTAGTTATCAGTATTGATGGGGTCCATTGACATTGACAAGCATGATGCTGATGTCAGCAAGCTAATGTCGGTAGGTTTCTATCGATGTCGATCGATACCAAGCATTGATGTCAGCATACAAAACTATTATCGATGACTGTGAAGAACCCAAAAATAGGAGAAAAGGTCAATTTAGATCCCTAATTGGAAGTATTTAACTAGCCTTAATGGATGAGCTAGCCTTAAAAGACCTTATATTAATTGAGTGCTACCTACATAGCCTGATTCAGGGCCTTAGGCTGATGTAGTTCTCCTAGAGCCTAAGGGAAAAAATTTAAGGTATGGTTAAAAGTGTGTTAGGGGAAATGGGTAAAATAGGTAGGCTGAGATAAGTTAAGAGACCTAGGGATTAAGAGATAGGTCATAGGGTTGAAGGTTATGGATATAAGCCATGAGGCCTAGAGTTATGATAGGAAGTTGGGCGTAGGGTGGAGAGAGAGAGAGGCAGTGAAGCCTAGGTAGAGAGTGGAGAGAAGGTTAGATAGATGGGTATATAGTTGAGCTAACCTTAAAACACCCCATGTTGATTGAGTATTACCTACATAGCCCAGTTGAGGGCCTTAAGCCAATGTAGTTCTCCTAAAGAGAATGGAAAAAGGTGGTGGTAGGTAATATTAGAAAGTATGTGACTAGAGTTGTGTGTGTATGGATGTAGGTGAGGTTGGAGTTGATGCTACAATATTACATACTAACATTGTGAACATGGATGAGGAAGGATGTCACACTAGATGAGTGGGAGCACATGGTAGCCATAGGTTTAGGGGGAGTGAGATGATATTGTAGACTCACACGAGATGTGAGTTTGATGATAGCATTGATCTAGAGTTGGGATCACACTCCCAACACCTTCCATAGATCGATTAGAGAGTTTATAGTGACCTTGGAGGATGTATACAAGATTTTATGGTTGCCACTCCAGGGTGATGAGATCTTCTCATGTTTGAAATAAGATCATGATATTCACATGGTGGCATTATTTGGAGAGTATGTTAGTGAGGTGACCTATCACTTAGCAAGCTTTACCTATGAGCCACTATACATTACTAATGAGGAGCAACATCGACTGAACATCTTGATGATGATAGGGATTATAGTGTATGCACTACCAGATGCAGATGGTTGGAGATTTATTATTGCATTTGATAGGTGTTCTAGCATAGATGGTTGAGTAGTAGATTGAATTTACATGGGGACTAGTGTTCTGGCATAGTTATATAAAGAGTTATGGTAGTTGAGATTGTGACAGTGATATAGTTTGTGTGTCAGGCATTTACTCCACTATTGGGAATATGAACATATCATGATGACATGACTATTGGGGTTACCTACCATGATTCTACCTAGTTTTAGGGTTGGTTTTAGATGCTATAGAGATGGTATGGCCCAAACCTAAGTAGATGGCATAGTACATGATATTGATCACTATAAGCACATGATAGAGGGATTAATCCCTATATATATTATGTGGAGACCATACTTGACATACCCTACATTTAGAGGATAGGTAGAGTATCTAGTTAGCTTGCAGAGCTCATTATAGGTTAGAGAGATATGAGCTGATAAGCTGGAGATTGTACCTATGGCATGGGTTAATAGGTAGTTTGGCCTGCTATAGGATATACTACCTATCATCCCTCAATATAGGAGATATGATATAGAGGCACCCTTACCCTTGCCACTAGAGATAAATGGGATAGATTTTGAGGAACTACCAGTAGGGCTAGGTGTAGTATATCTAGGGTGGACAACAACATATATGGCTTAGTGAAGAAGTTTACATCTTGTGGTTGAGGTTAGAAGGCCACTACCAAATTTATAGGGTTTGGTGAGAGAGAGATGTAGATGTATAGGCCTGAGATGTAGTGATATAGGTATAAGATGTAGCAATGTAGTCTTGAGATGCAGTAGTGTAAGCTTGAGATGTATCTTAGGCATAGATATTAGTTTTATAGGGACATGTGGTGACATTATAGGGATAGGTTAGGGCATTATAGGGCCAGATCAGGGTATTACAGGGTTAGGTTACTATATTGATAATAGAGAGGGATAGTTTGAGAATATTAAGTTAGGCTACTCCTCCTCCACCATAGGGACTAATACAAGTTTGACCTTTAGTAGGTACGATGGGACCACCATAGACTATATCTCTAGTGAGGTAAAACACTACCCTTGATGAGATTAAATATTATGAGAGGACCATTAAGGAATTACCATAGATTTAGAGGTATTTTGAGTTAAGAGAGTATGAGAGGTCAGTGACATATGTCATAGATTCTATCTCATCTAGACATAAATAGGTAGAGAGTAGTGATGACACTGCTTCTTCATGACCATATGGAGAGCCTCAAGGACTCTAAGTACCATAGTTTGTTATTGTTATATACATTATATGCACATTAGCATGTAAGCTTAAGATGAGAGATTTATATTTTGATGGATATATGATATTTTGATGATATATTAATCTACATGTATGTTGAGCATATATATATATATATATATATATGTATGTATGTATGTATGTGTGTATGTATGAGATGTATATTTATTGTGATTTTGAGATGCATTTATTTTGATTATGATGATGATGTTGATGTAGATTATTATTTAATGTTATGTTAATGTTGAGCATGTTAATTGAGTTAGACTAGCATTTCCCATATGTGTGATGGTATATGCATAGTTGATTTGTTAGCTTCATCTTAGCATTTTTCCATATTTGTGATAGTGTATGTTTAAAATGAATAGGTTAGTTATGTTATTTTATTTCAGAATTATTACATATTTGTGATGGTTTATGATTAAAATAAATGGAGTAGACTTGATAGTGTTTATATGACATTTTCATCTCAGTAGAGAGATCGACATGTGATTTGGATGGGAAAATAAAGAGGTAGAATGCTCATATATTAGCAAAGATCATAATAAGAACATAAATAGGCTCATAAATATGAGCTTCTCTCATGATTTGCATCATTGGACCATTTTTTTTGTTAGAGAAGCGTCATGTTCACCTTGTGTTAAGTGAGTTCAAAGTCCCTTGAAAGAGTATGAGGGGAAAAGGGTAAAATGAGGGATAGTGTTTAGGTAGTGTAACCTTTAAAGTGGGGATGATATTCCCCTACTTTGGGTGACTTGAGAGATATTATAGGAAAGTCTATGACTTAAAGATTTCTCTTTTTTCTGTGTAAGTTGATCAATGTGAGAAGCCTACAATGGGATTTTGTATGTGTTGAGGTTGTATGAAGCTGATCAATATGAGAAGATTTTTATTTGTATTTCCCTTTGAGAATAAATCTTAGCCTATACATCCTTCAAGGGAGTGGTCTAAACATTTTTTTTGAGTTTAAATAGATATCCTTCAAGGGAGTAGTCTATTGATAGTAACAAAGAGAAGTTATGTAGTTGTCCTTCAAGGGAGCAGTCTATGTTGAGAATCATGACCTAAGAGATGACAACTTGTCTACATATCCCATTTTTTTTAGTCATGGAAAATACTATAGAGGCTTAGTATTTTTTCACTTTGAGGGAAAAACCATAGCACTTCATAAGTTAACTAAGTGTGTAGGACTAAGGGTTAAGAGGAAGGGAGATGAATGTACTAAGGGTGTTCAAGGGATGAGCTCAAGTTAAACATGAGGTGAAGTGTTACTTGGTTAAAAAAATAATGGTCATAGGTGTAAGGCATTTAAAGGCTCAAGTTCTAGCTTTCATTTGAGAGAAGACAAGTGATAATTTCCTAAGCCATACTTGTGAGTTATGATGTAGGGTCCAAGCCAATTAGGAGCAAACTTACCCCATTTGCTTTTCTCCATGTTCATAACACGTTGATTTTATTTTAAGATGAGATATCCAATATTGAAATCTCATTCTTTGAGTTTTTTGTTGTAAGCACGTTTGATATGCTCTTGATAGATTTGGAGGTGGTTGAGGGCTATGAGACGGTGCTCATCAATCAACACGATTTGAGCCAAATGTTCTTGGAAAAAGTAATCATTAGTATGCCTTTTAGAGAAATTTGAAGAGAAAGAATTTGCACCTCAAGAGGCAAAACAACCTCTATCCCATACACCAATGAAAAAGGTGTAGCACCCATAGGGGTTTGAACGCTAGTGTGGTAAGCCTATAAAGCAAAGGGAATGTGTGTATGGTAATCCTTGCTTGTATCATTGACTACCTTTATGAGAAGTTTGATCAATGATTTGCTAGAAGCTTCTACCTATCCATTTACTTATGGATAATACGATGATGAGAAGCTTACTTTGATTCCAAATCCATCATAAAGACTTTGGATAGTCTTTTTTTTGAAATTTTGCTATTATATGTTATAATTTTTATGTGGGACACCAAAATGACATATGATGTGATGGTTGATAAATTCAAAAAAAAAATAAGCCTTAGTAGATATGAGAGGAATGGAATCAACCCACTTGGTGAAGTATTAAGTGGTAGAAATGATAGAAGGATGATAGAGGATGAATTAGGGTTAACACCCCTGATTAAATCCAAGCCCCGTTGGGATAAGGGCTAGAAGTATTTGGAAAATTGTAATGCTAAACTCAGAATGTGAAGGAAGTTAGAATTTTGTTGACATTTGATGCAATTCCAAATGTAAGTAGCATAGTCTTGATAGAGTGTTAGCCAATAATAGATGAGTTAAAGGATACACTTGGCAACTATGTGACCACTAAAATCTCCACCACAAATCCCATCATGGACTTATTTAATAGTGAAGGGAGTTACATAACTAGTGAGGCATCTAAGGAGGAGACCATCAAAACCTCACTTGTAGAGAAGTCCCCCTAGCATAGTGTAATGAGTGGAATATTTTAAGAAGGCATGCCTCTCATTATTGGAGAGATCAGAAGGGGTAATAAAAAAGGAAAGGTAATCTATGAGTTACTTGTACCATAATTTATGTGGGTCAGATGTTACATTTATGATGAAGAGGATGTTATTTGATACATAGGAGGGTAATGTTAAGCGATGCACAATGACATAGATTCTCAAGGAAGATGATGAAGAGGGTATGTGTGAAGCAATTGAAGCTATTGTGTTGGAAAACTTATTTTTAGATCAAGTAATAGTTTGTTAGAGATAAGAGTCAAATGATCCCAATAACGTATCTACATGATCTTTATATCACTACACAATTTTGTTTTTGCATAGGCAAGAACCATTAACCTAGTTAACCACTAGCTAAGAATCACCAAAAATGGTTATGAATTTGATACCCAAGAAGAGAACCATTTGAAGCCCTAAGATCAAAGCCTCATATTTGGCCATATTGTTAGTGCATTCAAAATCTAGTTTAAATGACAAAGGCATAGGCTCACCATCTAGAAGAATAAGAATGACCCCCACACCCCCACCATATTGATGTTTAGATCTATCAAATAAAATCATAATTTGATAGGATATGTAATTAGTGGAGAGCATTATGATAGATTCATTGGGTAATTCAAGGTTTGAAGGTTGGTTGTCAAGTAAAGGGGTGACAATTAACTATTTAATGATCATTTGCCCCTTGATAATTTTTTTTGAATAAACTCTACATCAAATTCAGCAAGGAGCATGAGCCATCAAGCTATGCATTGGTTATGATATGGCTTATAATGCATGTATTTAAGGGGATCAATATGGGTGACCATATAGGTTTTGTGAATTAGGAGATAATGGTAGATCTTGGAAGTTGAAAATACCAACATGAGGTAAAGTTTTTTGGTATGGGTATATTGAGTCTCATAATCAATAAGTGTGTGGCTTATGTAGTAAACCATATATTCTTGATGGTGATCATCTTGTTGTGAAATCATAACACCTAGAGAATGGTCTATAATAGAGATGTAAATGTAGAAAGGCTAATTTTCCTTAGGTGGATTAAGAACTAATACAGAAATGAGATATTGTTTGAGTGCATCAATAGCTTCTTGGAAATATATATTCCAATGGAAGGAGACATATTTTTTAAGGAGATGGTGAAAGGGTTGGCAATGATCTGATAATTGGGAGATGAAGTGGTAGATTGACTGAAGTTTACCTTGTAGGCTATGGAGTTGTTTGATATTAATAGGTGGAGGCATCTCTAGTAGTGCTATAACCTTAGTAGGGCTGACTTTAATACCATAGATAGAAATGATAAAACCTAAGAGCTTATTAGAAAGAACACTAAAGATACATTTCTTTGGGTTTAGTCAAATTTTATACTGGAGGAGATGAGTAAATATGATTTTGAGAATTGTCAAGTGATCTTGGTGAAATTTTAGACTTTCTAAGTAAGTCATCCACATAATCTTCCATAATTTTGTGTAGGAGATCATGGAAGATGTAAGCCATAATGCGTTGGTAGGTGGAACTAGTGTTCTTCAGACCAAAAAGCATGACCTAATAATAAAAATTCCCCCATGGGGTAATAAAGGTTGTCTTGTGTTGATCCTTAGGAGCAACCAAGATTTGATTATATATCTAACCCATCCATAAGTGATAACATCTCATGGCCAGCTATTAGATCAATAAGTTGGTCGATACTTGTCAATGGGAAGTCATCTTTTAGACAAGTGAGGTTTAAGTCATAGTTGATGTAAAGGTAGATCCCCCTGGTCACTTTTAAGATAGGAACAATATTGGAAATATATTATGGGTAGTTGATAAGTTGGATAAATTTAATAAAACGGAGGCATTAGAGTTCTTCCTTGATAAGGAGAGCAATATGAGGATGTATCTTGTGAAGCTTCTGCTTGATAGGTTTAGCATTTTGATTGGTGATAATGTTATGGGTGATGATAGAGGGGTTAATACCAAGCATGTCATTATAATACCAAGTGAAGGCTTTGATATGGTTATTAATAAATGTGGCATAATCAGCTTCTTTAGAGGAATCCAAATATTGGCCAATGATAAGGATGTGGGGTTTATCGTGAGAGGGAAAATTAATGTCAATGGTTGATTCCTTTAACATAGCTTGTGTTTCATATGGGATTAATTATTGAATATAGGAATTATCTACACCCATGTATGTGAGAATAGTATCATCATCATGACATTGGATAGTTATAATAGTGGGAGAGTCTTCATCAATTATTTTAGGATGAATGAGAGGAAGGGACCTTGTTTCCTTACCCTAGTGATAGGTGAGAGGCCCCAAATGGATGGCATTTATTAAAAAAAATTAGGAGGTATAGATACCTTCAATTCAATAGATGATGGTGGAGAAGAAGGTGGGGAAGGAGAGACTATCTCTTCAATAATTGGTTAATGAGAAGTTTTGGTGAGTTTAGTTGGTTCATCATAACCCACTTTATTCCTCTTTTTGGTGTTTTCAATGGTTTGGCTAGTGGGATATTCAATAGGTATATGGACACCCTAATCATAATGACCCAAACCAAATCCTTTCCTAGCACACCTATAGAGATAGATGTGAGTGGATATAAGATTTTTCAAGAAAGAGAAATCATAGGTAAATGATTTTGGCAAAGGGGATGGATTATCAATAGAGGGATCCTGATTAATTCTCCCATATGTGAAATTAGTTTGAAGGTTAGGGGGCCCATAAGGGATGACCATCCCAATATGAGGATCATAATTTGGTTGAATATGAATATTTCCATACTCTTGTGGAGTATATAACATGTTGAGCATCAAAAAATGATATTCTTTGAGTAAAAAATGTTTAAAAGTTTCCTCCATGAGATATGTGTAAGGAATTTGTGTTACAAGTATCTATGTAACTAGGGTAGTGGAGTTTGTAGAAGCTTTAAAAGTATCATGTGGATAAGATTATGTATTTAAGGAATAATAACATAATTTGGACTATAAGTCATGTTTCATGTTTTAAATAGAGGTGGTTAGCATGTATAACATACACTTGTCCATTGTGCTCAAACTTGACACAATGATGCAAATTTAAGGGTACACATGCCATAACACATATCCAAGGTTGTCTAAGTAGTATGTTATATTAAAACAATATCCTTTAAAAACATATAATAGTTCAGGGATTATGTGGGGACCTAAATGGATATGTAAGACTTTAGTTCCCACCATAGTGTTGTGGTATTATTAAAAGAGTGGAATACTGCATCAGTTTGAGACATGGAATTCTTGGGAAGAGATAGTTGTTTGTAGGCATGGGTGGAAATAATATTAATACTAGCTCCTCCATCAATCATGACTCTCTTGAAATGATTCTAATAAATAAATGTGGTAATAAGAAGGGAAGAGTCCTGATCTTTAGGATGTTGAAGTGGAATTTCTGAATTATTGAAGAAAATCAGGGAGATGAAATTAAGAAAGCTGACCAAAGTTGTAAGAGGTTGGGGATCATTAGGCTATACCTCAACCACTTACAAGGTACTAATTAAAGCTTTATGATGTTGAAGTGAGTTTTGGATTGACTCATATAAGGACATTTTCACAAGAGTTTGGTGAAGTTGTTTCACCATTGAGCTTTGAATAACATCTGAAGATGTTAGTTTTAAGACCCCCAAGATGGAAACCTTGGGATTCAAAGGAGTGTCTTTGGAAAAGGGATGAGCCCAAAGAGTAGTGAGTTTTTGCTTACCTTTATCCTTCTGGTTTTATGATTGTGTGGCCACATTAATTGTGTTAATTTGAAATATAGGTAAAGGAGGTGGAAAAGGGGGTACAACATCTTTGGGTTTAAATTTATGTGGAATAGTAGGAGGCATTATGGATGCCAGAGGTGGAATAATAGGAAGGTTGACAAGAGAATCAACAAAGAGTGTCAACATCAAAGTGTTGCTAAATAATTATTGTGAGAGCTTTACAACTCTATATCATGTTTAGGTGAATGATGATATATACACACTTGTGTATCATTAAACCAAGATGGATTAATTCTAAGAGGACTATAAGACTTAATGGGAGGAAGATTTATCATAGAAGATTGCAACAATTGACATAGGAAAAATATCTAATAGCCTAAAAGTGGATTCACACTTGTTATGGTAATAGGAGTGGACACCTTCTTTTGTTTAGGATTTATAGGGGTGGTTTTACATGGTGCCTTGTTTGGTGGTGATGGATTTACATGTTTTTATGACACTATCTTGGTGTTATGTATCATGGTGTCAGATGTGAAAGGCGTACCAGGTGGTAAAGGTAGTAGTGTAGGTAACTTAGCCTTTTGTTTCACTTAGATAGGTGATACTGCAACTAAAGTAGAGGGGTGTAGTCCCAAAATTGATGGTAAAGTTGAGGGTTGAAGAGGGAAGGATTGGTGAGATATAGGAAGCTTAACATTTTTTTGTAGTTTAGGATGTGAAACTCTAACTTGTGGTTGGAGAGTTATATCTAATTTCACATATGGATGAATTAGATTAGAGATGGGGTATACACTTAAAGGCTTAATCTGCTTTAATGTGGTAGATGCCTATGATGGTGATATTTATAACATATATGGATGAGCTTCTAGTGATTTTATTGAAGAATTTTTGGATTTGTCAAATACCTTGGGGTAAAGGGTGGTGATAAGATTACTGGTAAAGGTCGATAGTCATTATGTTGGATAATGAGTTTTAAGTTGGTCTCAAAATGCCATGTGATCTAGCTTCATGGAGTCTAGAAATTCTAGACTTTTCACCAACTGTGAGAAAGGTTTATATGAAGTTGGCGTAGGCCTTACAGTCACATCTTTAGAAGGCTAAGGTGTTTGAGAATGAGGGAAATTATTGGTCTCTACTGCTTCAAGCTAAAGATGAGAAAGATCTACAACAGGGTCTTCTTTGATAGAGATAGGAGAAGAGGCATGGTCTTCCATAGGTAGAGGAGAGGTAGGTGAAGAGGGTTCCTCAAGGGGGTAGAGCATAGGTATAATTTGTCCCTCAATATGTGGGTGAGGAATAGGTAAAGTATGATCCTCTATAGGTAAAATAAGTGGTAAGAGTGGTAGAATTGGAGTAGGCACAATATGTCTCTCATCTAATGTGGGATTAGATAACACTGACTCTTCTAGGTGTAAAGATGGAGTGGATGGGGTACTACTCTTTATTGGTGGAGGATAGGTAGGTGAATAAGGTTACTCAAAAGGCTATAACACAAGAATGATGTTCCCCTCAACATGTGGCTATGGAATGGGTAAGGTGTGGTCTTTAAGTGGTAAGAGGATAGGTAACATTGTTGTAAAAGGAACTGGCAATATTGGCTCCTCTAATGGCAAAAGGAGTGGTAAAGGAGGCTCCTCTTCATGTAGGAGTAGAATGAGTAAGATAGGCTCTTATACTTGGAGAGGAAGAATGGCCAAAATAAATGCCATTGACTATGGGAGAGGAGTCGATAAAATGGGTACCTCTTGTTATGCGAGAGGTTGAACTAGAGGTAAAGGAAAGACCATATTAGCCATATGGATATTATGATTGCATGAGTTAGTCATGATATGAATAATAATTTGATTGGGTGAATGGTTCGGAAAAGGTTGTTTGAACACATCCATGTTTTGAATAGTGGGCACATTAGGATTATCCAAGATGAGGTCACCCTATCAAGCATGTCTTAAATAATGTTCTTGAATGTCTTATAGTTATTAGAATTGTGGCATTTAACTTGATTGTAGCTGCAAAACTCATCTTCCTTGTACCAAGTTGGAATAGGATGGGAGGGGTCAAACTATATAGGAGGTTTGATTTGAGGAAGGGTTATGACACCTTGTTTTAATAGTGTTTCAAAAATGGAAGTATATGACTCCCTAATGAGAGTGTATTATCTTTGTTCATACCATTGTTGGAATTACTTGGTCAAATTTAGGGAAGTCAAGGAATTAGGTTGGTTTATGGTTATGGAAGAAGCTGATTTAATGACCATCATGTTGGTGGATCCTTTAGATTTTTGGTTAGAGAGAGAAGTTTTAGAAAAAGAGGAGTCATTCAATTTGAAATTGGCATTCTTACTATGAAACTTGACTCTGCCTTCATCAATAGCTTGAATCTTGAGTTTTTGCACCATTGTAAAGGCCTCATAAAATGTGTGGAAAGTTTTTACTTAGAGTGTGGATGAAATGTGCTTAGCACATGCCTTTGAAAAGAGCTCAATAAGCTCATGTTGGTGTAAAGAGAAGGAGATTAGATTGATCAAGCCTCTCCAATGAGTGACAAAATTTGTGATAGACTCATCATCAAATTATCTAATAGAATAAAGGTCTATAATAGAAACCTTTTTAGAAATGTTAATAGAGAAATGGTCTAGGAATATTTGTGTGAGTTGGGTAAATGAGAGAATGAAGTGCTGAGTTATAGAGCTATACCAATATAGGTCAGCACCTGAAAGAGACATGGGGAAAGTGTGAAGTAATAATGCATCATCATGCCTTGTTAAATAACAAGCATGTATAAATGCTCGTAAATGCTATTGTGGGTCCTCTTTACTATGGAAATGAGTTAATTTGGGGATTTTCCCTTAGATTTAATAAGGGCAAATAGGGATAGAGGGATGGATGGGTCATTGCATATCTGATCATAAGATAACACATTCTTTGAACCTAAAATGGATATCTCTTAAACATCTTGTCCATCAGCATCTTAATGAGGTCTAGAGGGGGATTATTTTGGGAGATACCCCCTAAATTATAAGGAACATAATAGAAAGTAGAGGGAACATATGACATAGCTTGCTGAGATTATGTTGGGGTAACATATGAATAATGAGTCATAGGTTGGTGGTAGAAAGAAAAGGGGCTTATCCCATTGGGTTAGAGACTATGCTTTGGTTGGATGTTATTATAGGTTGGGTTATTAGCATGGTTAGACTAGATGAAGGGTGAGTCATAACCTGGGTAATTATAGGTGTGAGAGTAGATGGAATTGGTACCACCAAATTCTGAAATGGGGTGAGACTTAACTGAATTGCTTGTGGTTATGAAAGTAGGGAAATCACATTAGGGTTTAGGTGGGATTGGGTAGTGGTGATGCTAAACTTTGGACATTGTTTATGGTTGGGTTACTTGTCAAGGTGGTAGTTTGAGTAACCATAGGTAAAATAGTGTTGACATTTGAAACTGATGTTGTATCCATTAGAGAGGTTGGTAAACCATATATTACATCACCTAAATAATTGTAGGTTCAACTCATGGCAAGGTAATGTTGAAGGACTACCACATTTTGATCAAGAAATTTAAAAAAATCTTGATCTCCTTCAGGCACAATGAGAATTTGGTTGGGGCTTGGAGTGTGATCTGTATCTAAAGTATGATCCATGATAGATTCAGCAACAATAGGGGAAGGCGGAAGTGGTTTTCAGCTTGCATAATCAGTAAGAATTTTGGCTTGAGCTCACATCAATACCATGCAAGAAGAAGTATAAATAGTCTTAATACACTATATTAGTGATATAATAAAGAAAAACTAGGTTCAGGTGCAAGTAACTGGGTTGTTTTAGCTTATTGTTTTGAGAAAATTATAATTACATAGTCACTAACATTAGTCACTAAACTGATGTTGATAGTAAAAATTTACTGATGTCGATGGGATTAATCGATGTCAGTAGCTAAATTCTATCAATGTCAATGTAGTTAATCAATTTTGGTCACTGTAATATCCTAAGAGATGGAAAATCCAACATTTTAGAAACTTAAAGGTAGAATATAGGTAAAGTAGAGGATGGAAGAGGTCTATTTAAGAAGGAATAACACTAAGAAAAAATTGATAGAATAGGTTATACAAACTGAGTATTACAAATAGTGTTGATATTGTGAATCAATGAAAAAACATCCTTACCAACTCCAAAATATAGAAGGCAAAAGAAAAGTAGAAAAAGAACATACGATCACTAATTATTAACTCTTAGAGATTAATTTTAGTCTTGTGTTGGCTTATGCCTTAACCAGATAGTGAGAAGAGAATTTGATTAACAAAGGTAATAAAAATAAATCTAGAGCTAGTTTCAAGTTAGTTTTAGTGCTCAAGAGGAAATATGTGTTAGACTAGGTACGTGGCTTGTTATAAGATCTTGCTCCTCACACTTCACCAACCTAAAGCCAAGCCAGGCCACTTAGCCAAAATATAACTTATACCTAGAGTTTATACTCTACCGGAAAATGGAGTGGGTTCTCCCCTTGGTGGTGAAATCCAAGTAGGATAGCCAGATAGGGTAAGGTGATATAATAGGTGATGAAATCTAAATTGGCCTTCTCTCAGGTGAGTTTAGATGTTTGTTTTTGTGAGTGTGATTTGTTTGTGTAACATAGGTGCACTGAAATTCATTCATAATTCTTGTAATTAACTAGGTGAGCTAATATGCAACAAATAAATAATGAAGTGCAATAAGTTTTAAACCCAAATTTGAAATGTTTAGATTTGAATGAAAATAATGATGAAATAGGAGTAGAGAATGAACTTCACTATCCTAATGTGCTTGCAAGCAATAAATAAATAAAATATTCTTTTAACTTGTAATAAAAATGATAAACTATTTTTAGAGGCAAAGAGAAAATAAGGGCAAGGGAAAATAAATTTTAGTTTATTTCCCTTAAAGAGAAGATATAATGTCAATTTTTTTCACTTTGAGGGAGAAAAGAAGGATATAGTGCAAGAAATGAAATTTCCACTATAATGCACCTATATGAATGCTTAAAATAAGCAATGAACCCAAATAAAACTCCAGGGTCCCACTAGGCATGCCGTAAATGTTTCTCTAAAATTGTCTATTTTAAGTCTAAAGGAAAATAAGGAATAAAGATAGGGATAAGTGATTAGAAAGAACCTAGATTGGTTTGTGCACCATATACAGGCATTGTGAGTACTCCTCTTTGGCTGGGGAGGACTACCTACAAGTAAGAAAACACTATGAGTGGGATACCAAGATACGTGCTTGTTCCAAGAAGTGTCAAACTTCCTTAGAGATGAAAATCCACTTTTGAGAGATAAAAGAGTAATAAATAACCAAGAGAGAGGAAAAGAGAGAGTAAAAGAGAGATAATGTTACCATTATTCACAACTTAAGTGTAGTAGAAAGAAACAAAATATAGGTGGTATATTTATTTTATATTTTAAAAGTTATTTGGGTAGGTCTTAGAAGGGTTACTAGAAATCCATAGTTTCCGATGTCAGGATTTTGAGGTTGGTTAGAAAGTGATTGATATCAGTTAGGTTTATGAGGTTGGTGAGGAAGTGTGATCAATATCGGTTAGGTTACCAATGTCAGTAGGGGTAATAATTGCCTAAGAGCTTATAGAAGGCTTTTATGGGTCTAAGAAAGGGTTTTGGTCAGGTATAGATGTTTGGGGGAGAGTTGTGTGTGAGAGAGTATTATTTGGATGGATTTGGTTAGAGGTTTGGTGTGTTGGAACAAGGGGAAATAATAAGGGAAGATTTATAACTCCTTCATAGGAGTTTGATCAGGAATGTGTAAAGCAATAAATAGTAGATGTAAAGTGATTGAAAAGTAACTACTTAAAGACTTATAGAATAAGTGATGTACTTAGATGTAGAGGTGATTAAATGATAAGTGCTAAATGGATGGCTCCTATCAGGGTTTCCAAATTGATGCCTTTAATAGAAAATAAGTGGGTACTACTGGTTCTCAAGATCTTGGTTCCTAATTTGGGTTGACTTATGCAAGGTAAAATTAAGCTAAAATGTCAAAAGTTGAATGCCAAAAGCCTATATGTAAATAATAATGAGTTTTATTGATTTATACTGGCCTAAACATCAGTTTGGAGTTTGGCTTATATAACTAATGTCAGTGATCCCATCGACATCAGTCATGGGTTGATTGATGCCTATGGCATTAATAGTTAAAATTACTATTTTAACCTATTTTCTATTGTTTTTCATGCCAAGTGTGGTATTTGTTACCAAATGGTAGAAATAGGAGGTTAAGAAGGATGTGGTTGGTTAGGAATTTATTTTTGAGGTGAGAATAAGTCATGGGTAGTTAGGATAAGGGGACTAAGTCTTGAGTTGGCTCATTAGGTGAGAATTAGTCTTAGGATGAGGTGTCCAGGTAAGGTGGAAAAGGGGGTTTTTAATTAACATAAGTATTTTAAATTAATTAAATTTATGAAGGATAAAAACTTGAGTTAGGGAGGCTAATTATTATTTATTGAAAAGGGGCTCAAGGGGGGTTTTGACATAAGGAGTTATGCATGTGTGTGACTCAATTTTGGTGTCTACACATACCACACCTAAAACAAGTGATGTTTTAACATCATTATTTTTTTTTGAATAGGTGTTATGTTGTCCATTTCACACCATAATTTTGCCTGAATCATTTGTCAAACTTTTACATGTATGTTCTATTTATTTTAAAGGGGCATTGTTACACTAGCCATTTGACTCCAAGTCTTGTGCCTTAAAAGATTTTAAAACAAACCATCTATCATACCTTTAGAGAAAGATAACATTGTTACACTACCCAAATTATTTCAAATACTTTTTACCTTATGTCCAATTGAAATTCCAAATCATGTATGCATTCTTGGTCTATGCCTAGTATCATTATACCATCTATTTTGGTCTAGATTAATGTCGATTTAAGAAAAAATCCTTCTAAATTGAGTTTGAAACTAGTCTTGATAATTTCATATTGAAACATTGATTGGTTTATGCCTATGCCTTGTATAAATTTGGGTTATAAATTTATCTCTCACTTTTGGGTTGTGCAACTTAGGCTAGTTCCTTGCTTAATTTAAAGACTATTTTTGTGCCTAAATTTGGAAGTGGTTTGTCTTCCATGTGCCTAAAGTCCAATGTATTTTTCCAAAGGTCAAGTTTATGTTTAAATATGAATGCCTAGTTTGAGTCCAAGTGTTTCAAATTTTTTAGATTAATTATCTTGCCTTTTAGACCTACTTTGTGCCAAGTCTAGCTTTTGTCCCTTGTTTCCAAAAGACCTAACAATTCTCATTTGTTTTAGACCTAGTTTGTGCCAAGTCTAGATTTTGTGTTGTGTTCCTAAAAGACATAGTACTTTAATTTTATTTATTAGACCTAGCATGTTTCAAGTCTAGATCTTGTGTTGTGTTTCTAAGATTACTAATATCTTACCTCTTTATTTTATATGTATTTGTTCTAAGCATGGATTTCTACCTTCTTCCCAAAGACCTAACAACCTTTTATATTATTATACATAGATTAGATTTATTTGAAACACTTTTACCAAGTTTGTAATTCATATTTTATCCATTCACTTGATCATTTATGTGAGACATTTGACATTATACCTTTTTGACTAAGTTTATCATTGATCAAATTTTGGAGAATGACTCCATTCCTAGACCTATTCCTAGAACAATGTCACTTTAAACCCTAGACCTATAATAAGACCATTTTCATAAACCTAGACCTCCATCTTTAGGGTAATTTCCAAACCCATCTGTGCTAATTATCATACACCACAATCTCCCTTATTTGGGCCAATTAATGTACGAAGTTTTCAATTTTAATAATAATAGTACCTAATCCCCTATGCATACAATTAAACCTCCTTTCGATTGCATGAACAACCAATCTTCACAAATTCTTTTCATTACCATTCTAGGCCCTCATCTTTTTCTTGTGTTATCAACCAACATTCACAATGCCCTTCTATTACCATTATAGGTCCTTGTAATTTGGCTTGTATTAGCAACTGAACTTCACAATGCCCATCCATTACCATTATAGGCCCTTGTCCTTTAGCTTGTGTTAGAAACTGAGATTTAGAATGACCTTCCATTACCATTCTAGGACCTTCAAATTATGGTATCTCATTATCCCAACAAAGTTATGTAACTACAACTAGATGGGTCATAATTACCATCCTAGACTAGTAACCAACCTTTGATGAGTGCATTAAAGATGATATTATTCACAAAGAGGTCATTATCTAACCACTATTCATTATTCATCCATTTCCAACCTTCCTCCACTTTAGAAAATCCAATATAGTCTTTGAGCCACAATAAAGCCAATCATTAACCCTTCAAGAGACATCATTCAAAGACCAAGAAGTGTCTGAAATTGATATTTTAAAACCAAGTGAAAACAAAGACTAAGAGAACCAACCACTTCATGATGTTCTTTTTGAACCACCCATTTGTGACAAATTAACCTAATGAATCACATTTTGATATTTTCCTTTTGGCTGAGAAGTCTCACTTGGATAAGCTAGTCTTTTTTAAGTCACCCCTCTAGATATTCCATTTCTTTAAGGGTATTCACTTATATGAGCTAGTCTATGTTAAACACTTATTATATGAATCTATATTAGAATATCCCATTATGCCATCACATGACGTTACTTTTCCAATACCAAACATTCAATGAGATGTCATTGTAGTAGCATCCATACCAAATGAATAATCAACATTGAAGTTAGGTTATATTATTGAACTAATATCAAATCTAGCATTAGAAATATAATCAACATTAGTCTCAACATTAGATTCAGAGTCCCTTGAGTCATACTCAACTTCATAATTAGAACACATTTATGGTTATTACAACATTAATTACACATGCATTACATATTAATTTTGAATACATTTATGATCCTTCCACAATTTTTGAGGATTATTATTTCATCTTCAAAATAAGTTCTCCTATTATCTTCTATAATGATTATGCTACCTCTTTCCATCCCAGTACCATTCCACATGCCATTAACACCAACCAACCTAGCCATTATATTGACATTACACCTCCCACAAGTGTCTATTGGGAACTAAAAAATCATACCTTATTGAGCTACATCCATGGAGACATATCAGCTGAAAAATATTAAGGGGACCAAGACCACATTCATGTAGAATAAGAACAATCTCCTAGTGAAACCTTTTTGGAGGAGCTAGGGGACAATCAAAGTCCAAAATCAACACTTGCTAGTAAAATCTTTTCAAAAGTGCTAGAAGACAATCAAAGTCAAATATTTAATGTCAATGTTCCTTAGTGAAACCTTATCAAATGTGTTATGTGACAATAAAGATAAATTTATTGGTGAAAAGCTCCTTGAGACACTAATAACTGAGCACAATAGCTATTCATTTATTGAGGAAGATATTGTCAAATATAAAATCACTACAACTTCCAATCTACAATATAATCATATGGTATCTACTCTTAGGCCCAAACAATATAAAAATCTAGTGGTCCTATCAAGATCATATTCAAAAGTCTTAGGGCTTACAATAACCAAAATTATATGAATCCAAAATCAACAACATTATGTCTCCCTAAAAATACCTATCTTCATTTTTTTTCAAACTATTATACATAGCATTATAATCCATTTATTCATTTTGAACCTATATTACATTTCCAAATCAAACTTATCATCCAATATTTATTTCTATTTACCATCCCTAGCCACACTGTCCTTTATAGAGACTAATAAGACATCTTGTCTCAAATTTTGGATGAAATAGAATCAATGACTAATGAAGATCACAAAATTATTTGAGTCTAAATCAATAGTAAATTCTTGACAAATAAACTATTTAGAAGAGGTATGGGCCTACAATTTACATAGTTGACTATTTTATTTGTATCATATGTTGATCAAGACATGAATCTCCACATCAATAAGATGAATAGAAACATTTACCTTTCTATAACTATTTAACTTTCCTTTTCTATTTGACATTCACCATGCCATTGTTTCATACCCTACCATTTACCTTACCTTTTCACTTGGGGGCAACCCTATTACCATTATAGCTAATTACCATAATATCACTTTCCTTTTACCATGCCATATCGTATAACATTCTCCCATGCCTTCACTATTAACCAAAGTAATTTTTACCCTCCCTCCCCATCCCTTTAACCTTGATTCCATTCAATCAGCTCTTTAGGCACCTTTAATAAGAGGTTTTAGATCAAGGTTATGTAGTTGATTTAGTATTCTAAATAGAGGTAGTATCTATGATAGTGTTTGGTAGTTGCATCCTTCATTTGTTATATCATTTCATTATGAGTGTCACTGATTATAAATTCCTTTGGGAAAATTAGTATCCCACTTTGTGCTACTAATTATAACTACATTTGTGAAAATTATCATCATTGACCTATGCCATTGTTTCCTAATTATAATTATCTATGGGAAAATTAGGAGAAATACCTTTATCATACCTTTTCATATCACCTTTCCATTATTATGCTATATTATGCCATTTTCCTAATTTATGAACTTAATACTACCTCATCATATTCTTCTACTATAAGGCAGAACTACAATGACTTAAGGTCCTAATGGAACTATATAGGCAATGTTTGATTCACATTGAGGTCCGCTTATTCACCCCTTAGCCACATTCTTGCCATTTTGTGAGTAAGTTTAAGTTGATTGCTCTCATCATTTTGAGAGTAACCTAAGTGATGCTCTCAACATTTTACAAGTTGGAATGTTTTTTATTTTTTAATTCTCAATCAAGTTAATATGCTTTGAAAATTTCAAAAAAAATTGTAAAATATTTAACAAATCCTAAAACCCACAAAATGATAAGAATAGGCTTATAATTTCCATGCGAGATATAAATCCATCAATTTTTTGGGATGGAAAATATTCTTTATTTAGTTTATTTCTAAGACCACCTTTGTATTTTTCCTCACATATCCTAGAATAACTACATTATCTTGAGGTTTACAAGGACTATGTAGGCAACACTTAGATACATGGGGCATCTTAGGTTAGTTCGATCGTAAAAAAAAAAAAAATCACCACTTATTTACCTTAAAGGTTATGGGACTTCTAGATATTTCATGATTAACCACTTTTCATTTAGTTTCCCCATCCTTATTTGGCCTTAGCCTTATGTTCTTGCCATTTTTTGAGAAACCAATTCTTACATTGTCAGTATTTTATGAGACCATTCCAATATTTCCTCTACACATTCAATCATGTTTTCTTATCATCAATTTTATTATCTCATATCATGAGAGAATTGAATTTGGCCTAAAGTTCATGTTGGATTTTGTGTCCATAAAACTATGTAGGCAGTGTCCACTTGCCTAGTACATCTAGAGTCATCTCGGCTACCCCTTCCCTATCCTCTATTCCCATTATTTTGTTTATTTCATTATCTCCTATGGCCTACAAGAAATGCCTATCATCTTATTTTTGACATTGCTTAACTATAGCCTAGGGGAAACCTTATGCCATTTTTCTTATTTTTTATACTTGCATCATTATTTTCTAACTTCAAGATCACCTTGTTGACTAGAGTAACACCTCTATTACATATTTATGAATAATTTATCTTCTATTGGTGATAATATTGTGATTACTCATTATTTTTATTTTATTTGATTGTTTTGATTATTTTGTTCACTTTTTGTATCTTCATGTCTTGTTGTGTTTTTTGTTTATTGGTTTTTTGTTTTATTTCTTTGTGTGTGTTTTTGATTTCATTATTATGCCTTGACTTAGTCTATTTTAATTCATTGGGTGATTCCTTTCATATAATACTTAAATCCATCCATACTTATATGTCAATATTATCATAATAGTTTTTATCATTGGTGCATTATTTTCACTTGTTTATTGGATCATGTGTTAGTCCTTATGCATATTATAGCTAATTTATCATGGAATTTTCTATCATGATTCATAATAACACGTGATATAGTAAAAATTTGTTAAACACAAAATATACTGAGGGGGGTGAATCAGTATATTATATATCTTTTACTTAATCTAATTTATTTTCTTTAACCACTTAATCATACATTCAAGATATGCAATAAATTTGAAACAATAATATGAACCAAACGGGAGAGAGAGAGAGAGAGAGAGAGAGAGAGAGAGAGAGAGAGAGAGAGAGAGAGAGAGAGAGAGAGAGAGAGAGAGAGAGAGAGAGAGAGAGAGAGAGAGGGAGGGAGAGAGAGAGAGAGAGACCATATTTTTACATGGAAACCCAAAGTGGAAAAAACCACAAATAATAATCTCAAGTATATGAATGAGCAATAATTTAAATTACAAAGTTCACAAGCACCAACTTATAGGAGCACCAACCCCTTTGCTAAGCACCAACACAACAACTATTTGTGAGAACCAACCCACAGGAGAACCAACCCCTTGCAAAGATTTGTGAACACCAACCCATAGGAGCACTAACCCATCTTATGTATAAAACACAACTATCTCTCAATGTTGCTTACTCAATAAATGATAGAACTCTATAACATCTCCTACTTTTCTCTCTTCAAAAAGAAAATAAACCATGCACTATCTTGCATATTAAAAATGGCTTCTCAAGCCTTTATTTATAGATTTCCAAATGACCTTTGGCATTCACCCTTTGTGACCTTTCAATCCTCATGGAAAATGGTTCTAAACTTGCATGACCCTTCCTATCCTTACATTTTAAAAGTCATATGGTGACCCTTCATAAGAAAAAGTGTCCTTTTCTCTTTTGTCTTTATCTTGGTGACTTTTCATATTCCTCAAAGTGTCCCTTCATGGAAAAATATTCCATGCCCTTTTTTGTCTTCACATGGTGACTCTTGGAATTTCTCAAGATGACTCTTCATGAGAAAAGGCACCCCATTCATCTTTTGTCTTTTACCCTGTGACTCTTTGACTTCTCCATGGGCCCTCTTTTGACTTATATACAATAAAAAATATATTTGTTAATATTAACACATATTATCCAAGATATGAATATTAAAAACACCATTAAATGTAATGGGGCTTTTATCACCAATAATTTTGGACCTTTGACATCAATGACAATATTTCCAACAATATCTCCCTTTGTCATTGATGGAAACTTCAAATTGAAACGACCACATCCTAAAACCTACACATACTACCATTTTAAAAACATAAAGTAACTCTCCCTTACTATGGCAACCTGTACCTATTCCCTATACCTATTTCTACACCTATACCTATACCTATTATTCTCCCCCTTTGACATCAATGGCAAAAGGCCTACCTAGAGCTAACACTTAGCTCCCCCTCAATTGATGATGAACCTCAATGGTAGGAACTAAAATAAATTACTCTCAACTTCTCTTGTAGATACTCAAATGTGTCTTTTGGTAGTGCCTTTGTGAAAATATCTATATTCTATTATGTATTACTGATATACTCCATCTTAACCTGTTGATCTGCAACCTGTTCTCTCAAGAAGTGTATCTAATGGGAATATTTTTTGTTCTCTAATGCATCACTAGATTCTTTGAAATATTAATAACACTTATGTTGTCACAAAAAATAGAATAGGTTCATCATATTTTACCTTGATATTTCAAAGTTTTCTTCATCCAAAATACTTGAGTAAAACACAATACCACAGTAATATATTCTACTGTAGCTGTAGAAAGTAATAATAAATTATGCTTCTTACTTAGCCATGATACTAAGCTATCACCAAAGAAGAAAGCACCTCCACTTGTACTCTTTCTATCATCCAAGCACACCACCCAATCTAAATCTATATAAGCAACCAAAGTGAAATCTCTATCTGTGGGATACCATAATCTATAATCCAATGTCCCCTTGATATATTTGAATATTTTCTTCACCAACTAAACATGACTATCTTTCAGAGATGACTGATATCTAGCAACCATACCTATGCATGTATGATTTTTGGCCTTGATGTTGTCAAATATAAAATACTACGAATCATAGATCTATATAAATATTGATCTACAATAGGTGAATCTTCATCCTTTCTCACCTTATTTTTTTATACACATTGGTATGCCAACTGGTACATAATACTCAAAAATAATTTTTTTTCAATATTTCCTTGGCCTATTTACTTTGAGCTATGAAAATTTATTTATCTGACTGAAATATTTGTAATCCTAAGAAAAATGACAATTCTCCAAGCATAGACATCTTAAATTCTTCTTGCATATTATTTGGAAATTCTTTTATCATCTTTTCAATGTTTCCTCTAAAAATTATGTCATCAACATATACCATAATAATCAATTAATACTCACCTTCTATTTTGATGTAGAGATTACTATCAGTAAATCCTCTCTTGAAACTTTGATCTTGCAGGTACTTATCAAGTCTTGCATACCAAGCTCTGGGAACTTGTTTCAAATCCATAAAATGTTTTCTTTAATTTGCATACATGGATACTAATATTTGAGAGAATAAATCCCTTAAGCTACTTAATGTAGACCTTTTCTTCTATATTTCTATTTAGGAAGGAATATTTAACATACATCTTGAAACACTTTGAAAATTCTAATAGCCTGTAACTTTGCCACTAGTGTAAAAGTTTATTCAAAATATATTCCCTCAATTTGAGCATATTCTCTACATACTAACCTTACTTTATTCGTGGTCACTTCTCTATTTTCATTCAACTTATTTATATAGACCCATTTTGTTCTTATCACAGTGTGATATTTTAGTCTAGGCACTAATTCCCAAGTATCATTCTTTTCTATCTGATTTAATTATTCATCCATAGCCTTAACTCAATGCTTATCATGTCTAGCTTTTGAAAAAGTTCTAGGCTGAATTTTGGATGACAAAGAGAAATTAACTTGCTCAAATTCACTTACTATCATTCTTTTGGTGTGAATTCCTTCATTTATATCCTTGATGATGTTAATTTCATTATGAATTATCTAAACATATTTGGATGGAGTTTTGATGTCCTTCTTCTCCTTCTCATCTTCATATGATTCTTTAAAATCTTCCTCTTCAATGATTTCAGGAATGTCTACTAGATCACTCATTTTTTGTGTTCCATCTTCTTCTAACTTGACACTTGCACTTCTAATAATTTTCTAGATTATTTTTTTATAAAATTTATAAGATTTAATTTTTCAAGAATAACTAAGAACTATACCTTAATTTGCTCTGGATTCAAACTTCCCAAGTTTTTTGTTGGTTCTCTTTGTGAAGCATCTACTGTCAAAAAATCTGACATAATCAACTATTGCTAGTTTGTATTTCTATAGCCCATAAGGAGTCTTATCACTATTGAATTTCAATAATTTTCTATTATGAATATGCACTACTGTAGCAACTACCTCTCTCTAATATTTATCTTGTCTCTTAGATTCATTTAGCATTGTCCTCACTATTTCCTAAACTATTATATTTCTCCACTTAACTATTCCAGTTTGCTATGGAGTTTGGGCTACTGAAAAATGTCTCTTTATTCCATGGTCTTCACAAAAATCAATAAACTAATATGACATGAATTATATTCCTTGATATGATCTTAGACACTTAATCTTCAAACTGGAATCAATCTCAACTAATGCTTTGAATACTTAAAAATCTCTAAAAGCTTTTGATTTTTTATTTAAAAACATTACCCAAGTCATACGTAAAAAATAATAAATAAGCAACATGAAATATTTCTCACCTTGAGTACTTTGAGTTCTCATAGGTCCACATAGATTAGTGTGAACAAGCTCTAACATCTAAGTTGTCAACTACTCTTTTATTTTGAACCACCTTCTGGCCTACTTTCTATGCTGACAAGGTTCACAATTCGTGTCAGATGGCTTTATAATCATTGGAAGAATTTTGACTACTTAATTTTTTCTAATGCTAACAATATTTTCATAATTTATGTGACTCATTCTCCTATTCCACAATCAGATTTATTTAATTTGAATCAAACAACATCTTTGACCTTTGATGTTTGATAACATATACAAATTATTTCTTATTCTATAAGCATCTGTAATCAACACATATGAATCTTTTTTCCTAATTTCATAACCTTATACATAAAACTTTAGTGTGTGACCCTGATCACACATTTTATTTACACTCAAAATATTATGCTTAAGACTTTCTACATATAAAATATTTTTAGTTTTAGTTCTACCATTATCCAAACTTAGTTTACCTTTTTTGGTAATTCTGGTAGTAGTATTATCTCTGAATTTCACTATGCCACCATTGATCTTCTTCAAGGTTATGAACTTGCTTTTGTCTCCTATGATGTGCCTCAAAAATCCACTATCAAGGAACCATGAATTTTCTTCATTTCTTGCATGCAAATCTGTCTGTACCAACATAGATTTTTCAAGTTGTTTCTTCTACCATGAACCTATCTAAACTTTCTTCTTGATGAATGTAGCCTTAAAAATCTGGTCCGTATTTATTGACTCAAACACACTTCTACAATACTAGGCTATGTGTTTGAATTTGTTTCCTTTGTAACATATTATGGCCTCTTCATTAAAGCCTAATAGAGGAGCAAAAGAGTTGTGGCTTCTGCTTGACTCTACACGACTTTCCTTCTTATTTATGAAATTGTTAGCCCTTTTTCAACATTTTATTTTATTATGAACATATCCATTATAATAAAAATAACAATTATAAAAATAAGACATGTTTGTGTATCTCTAACCCAATTGCCTTTTATACCTCTATTCCCTCTATCCTTCTTTTTTTGAGATGTCTTATGTATTCTTAACTTCTTCCATTTTTATTTCCTCTTTTGTAAGAGATTAAGCATAGCTCTTTCCTTTCTCTCTGATTGTGAAATTAGTGGCATCTCCTTTCTCTTTTTCAACTCCAATACCTATCTTATCTGACATTGATCTTTGATTTTCTAATATCTTATATAACATAGTAGTGTTAATCTCAAATTTTGAATCATTAGCTACTCTATCATTAATTGCTTTATTTATTTTCTCAAGATCTGATTTTAAAGAAGTAATATCAATAACATACCTTTCACATTCTTTACTTACTATTTGCAATTATGTCATTAGATATTATTCATTCTTCTTGGATTTTTCAAAGTGTACTTGAAGATCTTCAATTATTTCCTTTGACTCCTTTTCATTTTTCTTGATCTGGAGATTTAATATTTGGTTCTTCTTTTCAAGAGCTTTTAACTCTTCTAAGGCACAAATGCATTCTCCTTCTAGATTTACTTCAGCTTCATCATGTTCTTCTTCTTGATCAACTATACTTATGCTTACGAAGGTATTTTTATGTATGGCCATGAATAGAATCTCTTCTTGTTTTGAATCACTGACTCCACTATCTTCAATTGAGCTAGGATATTTAGAATAGAAAATCTTCTTCTCAAATCCTTTCTTAAATTTTCCTTTAAAATTCTTCTTGTATGTAGACTTTCTTTCTTCATTTTCACCTTTGCCCTTATCTAGGCACTTATCTACAAAATGTACAATCTTTCCACAATTAAAACATTTAAAAGGTAATTTTCCTTGATGTTTACCTGTACCCTTTTTTGGCTTGTGAATGAATATAGCTCCATTGTCATCTTCATCATCACTAGAATTATCACTTGATTCTTGAATCTTAGCCTTATCTTTCTTTGATGTCTTGAAATTAATTTCTCTTTTTTAGGGTTTCTCTTGTTCAGTCTATATCTCATATGTCATAAGAATACCATGTAGCTCATCCATCTTTAACTTGGCTAAATTATTCATCTCTTCAATTGCTGAAACTTTTGTATCATATCTCAATGGTAGAGATCTCAAAACTTTTTGAACCATAATTTATTATTTTAACTTTTTTCCAAGACCTTGAATTTGATTAACTATTTGATCAAACTACAAAAGATAACTTACTATATTTTCTTCCTCTTCCATCTTCAAACTCTCAAACTATCTTCTAAAATTTTGAACCTTAGCTTGTTGAACCATTCCATCACCTTTATAAATATTCTCAAGTTTTACCCAAGTTTCATGAGTGTATTTACATTTCATAACTTAAAAAAATTCCAATTCACATAAACTACATAAAATAGCATTTAGGGCTTTAACATTATTTTCACTTTCCTTCTTTTCTATTAGAGTAGTTACAAGTGTTTGTGGCTCTTCATATTCCTCCACCATTGCTTGCCAAATTTTGACTCCAAGGGCCATCAAATAAGTCTTTATCCTTATGATCCAAAAAGCATAATTTGTCTCATCAAACAAAGGTACCTTATTTATAGAAAAACTTTCATATGATCCAGCCAGTGTGCTTTCCTGATCTACCTTCAAGATGTATTTTTTTTTCAAAAAGAACCTACTTTGATACCAATTATTAAGCATGGTATATATTGAGAGGGGGGATGAATCATTATATTATATATATTTTACTTAATCTGATTTCTTTTCTTTAGCCACTTAATCACACATTCAAGATATGTAATAAAACTAAAACAATAATATGCACCACACGAGAGAGAGAGAGAGAGAGAGAGAGAGAGAGAGAGAGAGAGAGCAGATTTTTATGTGAAAACCCAAAGTGGGAAAAACTATGGAGAAAAATATCAAGTATATGAATGAACAACAACTCAAATTATAAAGTTTGCAAGCACCAAATTATAGGAATACCAACCCCTTTGTCAAGCACCAACACATCAACTATTTGTGAGCACCAACCCCTTGCAAATATTTGTGAGCACTAACCCACAAGAGCACCAACCCCTCTTGTGTATAAAACACAAGTATCTCTCAATGTTGCTTACTTAACAAATGATAGAACTCTATAATATCTCCTACTTTTCTCTCTTTGAAAACAAATACAAACCATGCACTCACTTGTATATTACAAATGGCTTCTCAAGCCTTTATTTATAGCTTTCTAAATGACTTTTGACATTAACCCTTTGTGACCATTAAATCCTCATGGAAAATGGTGCCAAACTTGCATGAACCTTCATATCCTTGCATTTGAAAAGTCATATGGTGACCCTTAATAAAAAACATCCTTTTCTCTTTTGTATTTATCTTGTTGACTTTTCATATTCCTCAAAGTGTCTCTTCATATAAAAATGTGCCATACTCTCTTTTGTCTTCACATGGTGACTCTTGGAACTCCTCAAGATGACTCTTTATGAGAAAATGCATCCCATTCCTCTTTTGTTTTTTTACCTTGTGACTCTTTGACTTCTCCATGGGCCCTCTTTTGAATTATATGCAATGAAAAATATATTCATTAATATTAAATAAATATTAACACACATTAGCCAAGATATGAATATTAAAAACAAAATTAAATGCAATGAGGCCTTTATCACCAATAATGCTAGACCTTTGACATAAATGACAATATTTCTAATAATCTCCTCCTTTGTCATTGATGGAAACCTCAAACTAAAGCTGCCATATATTAAAGCCTACACATACTACCATTTAAGAAACATACAGTAACTCCCCATTATTGTAGCAACCTATACCTATTCCCTATACCTATTTTTTTATTTGTACCTATTATTCTCCCACTTTGATATCAATGGCAAAATGCCTATTTGGAGTAGCACTTATCTTCCCCTTAATTGATGTCAAACATCAATGGTAGAAGTAAAACAAATTACTCCCAACTTCTCCTAAAGATACTCAAATGTGTCTTTTGGTAGTGCCTTTATGTAAATATCTGAAATCTACTCTATAGTATTGATATACTCCATCTTAACCTATTGATCTATAACCTTCTCTCTCAAAAAGTGATATCTAATGGGAATATGTTTTGTTCTTATCACTGATTCTTTGAAATATTAATATCACTTGTGTTGTCCCAAAAAAATAGAAATAAGTTCATCATATTTTACCTTGATATCTTCCAAAGTTTGCTTCATCCAAAGAACTTGAGTACAGCATAATATCTTTACAATATATTCTACTTCAGCTATAGAAAGTGATACTAAATTTTGCTTCTTACTTAGCCATGATACTAAGATATCACTAAAGAAAAAAATATCATCCACTTGTACTCTTTCTATCATCTAATCACCCTACCTAATATGAATCTATATAAGCAACCAAACTAAAATCTCTACCTGTGGAATACCATAATCCATAATCCAATGTCCCCTTGATATATGTAAATATTCTCTTTACTAACTGAACATGATTATCTTTTGGAGATGATTGATATCTAACAACCATACCTATTGCATACATGATGTCTGGCCTTAATGCTATCAAATATAAAAGATTACCAATAATAGATCTATATAAATATTGATCTACAATAAGTGAATCTTCATCCTTGATCACATTATTTTTTGTACACATTGGTGTGCCAATTGGTGCACAATCCTCAAAACCAATTGTTTTCAATATTTCCTTGACATATTTACTTTGAGATATAAAAATTTCTTTATTTGACTGAAATATATGCAATCTTAATAAAAATGATAATTATCCAAACATAGAGATCTCAAATTCTTTTTGCATATTATTTAATTTTTTTTCATCTTTCCAATGTTTCCTCCAAAAATGATATCATCAACATATACCACAACAATCAATTGATACTCACCTTCTATTTTTATGTAGATATTACTATCAAAAAATCCTCTCTTGAAACCTTGATCCTGTAGGTTCTTATTAAGTCTTGTATACCAAGCTTTGGGATCTTGTTTCAATTCATATAGTGCTTTCTTCAATCTGCATACATGGCTACTAATATTTGAGATAATAAATCCCTTAAGCTGCTGAATGTAGACCTCTTCTTCTAGATTCAAATTTAGGAATGCATATTTGAAATCCATCTAAAATACTTTGAAATTTATGCATATGCAATAAACATTCTAATATCCTCCAACCTTGACACTAGTGCAAAAGTTTCTTCAAAATCTATTCCCTTAATTTGAGCATATCCTTTACATACTAATATATCTTTATTCTTAGTCACTTCTCCATTTTCATTCAAATTATTTATATAAACCCATTTTGTTCTTATCACATTATGATCGTTTGGTTTAGGTACTAATTCCCAACTATCATTTGTTTCTATCTGATTTAATTCTTCATCCATAGCCTTAACCCAATGCTTATCATGTCTAGCTTCTGAAAAAGTTCTAGGCTGAATTTTTGATAACAAAGAGAAATTAACATGCTCAAATTTACTTACCATCATTATTTTAGTGTGAATTATTTCATTTATGTCTCTGCTGATGTCACTTTTATTATGATTTATCTAAACATAATTAGATGGAGTTTTGATGTCCTTTTTCTCTTTTTTCTCATCTTCATCTGATTCTTCAAAATCTTCCTCTTTAATGATTTCAGGAATGTCTACTAGATCACAGATTCTTTGTGTTCCATCTTCTTCTATCCTGACACTTGCACTTTAAAAAATTTTCTTGTTTCTTTTATTATAACACTTATAAGCTTTACTTTTTCAAGAATAACCAAGAAATACACCTTCATTTTCTCTGGATTCAAACTTTCCAATTTTTTTGTCAGTTTTCTTTATGAAGCATCTACTACCAAAAACTCTGAAATAATCAGTTGTTGTTAGTTTATCTTTTCATAGCTCATAAGGAGTCTTGTCACTATTAACTCTCAATAATGATCTATTTTGAATATGCACTACTGTAGTAATTGCCTCTCTCCAATATCTATTTGGTATCTTAGATTTATTTAACATTATCCTTGCCATCTCCTAAACTATTCTATTTCTCTACTCAACTATTCCATTTTGCTGTAGAGTTTTAGCTACTGAATAATCTCTTTATTTCATGGTCTTCACAAAAATCAATAAACTAATCTAACATGAATTCTCTTCCTTGATCTGATCTTAGACACTTAATCTTCAAACTGGTTTCATTCTCAACTAATGCTTTGAATGCTTTGAAATGTCTGAAAGCTTTTGATTTTCTCTTTAAAAATTCTACCCAAGTCATACGTAAAAAATAATCAATAAAAACATGAAATATTTCTCACCTTGAGTACTTTGAGTTCTCATAGGTCCACATAGATCAGTGTGAACAAGCTCTAATATCTGAGTATTTAAGTACTCTTTTGTTTTGAACCGCTTTCTGGCCTACTTCTCATGCTAAGAAGGTTCACATAGCATGTCAAATGGCTTTGTAATCTTTGGAAGATTTCTAACTGATTGATTTTTACTAACTTTGACAATATTTTCAAAATTTATGTGTCTCATTATCTTGTTCTACATCTAACTTTCTTCAATCTGACTCAAATAACATCTTTGACATTTGATGTCTAATAACATATAAAAATTATTATCTATTCTCTATGCATCTGCAATCAACACATCTAAATATTTTCACCTAGTTTCACAACCTTATACATAAAAATTTAGTGTGTACCCCTGATCACACATTTTACTTACACTCAAAAGATTATGATTAAGACCTTCTACATATAAAACATTTTGTATTTTAGTTCTACCATTATCCAAACTTAGTGTACCTTTTCTAGCAATTCTGGTAGTAGTATTATCTTTGAATTTCACTGTGCCACCATTGATCTTCTTCAAGGTTATGAAATTAATTTTTTCTCCTATCATGTGCCTCAAACATCCACTATAAATGAACCGTGTATTTTCTTCATTTCTTACATGCAAAGCTGTCTATACCAACATAAATTTTTTAGGTTGTTTCTTCTACCATGAACCTATCAAAAATTTCTTCTTGATGAATGGAGCTTTGAAACATTGGTCCTTCTTGACTAACTCAAAAATGCTTCTATAGTACCAGGATATGTGTCTAAATTGTTGCACTTGTAACATATTATAGCCTCTTTATTAAAGCCTAATAAAGGATCAAAAGAGTTGTGGCTTCTGCTTGACTCTTCATGACTTTCCTTCTTATTTCTAAAATTATTATCCCTTTTTCAACATTTTATTTTCTTATGACCATATCCATTACAATAAAAATAGTAGCCATAAAAATAGGACCTATTTGTGTATCTCTAACTTGATTGCCTTTTTTAGCTCTTCTCCCTCCAACCTTCTTTATTTGAGATGTCCTCTATATTCTTAAATTCTTTCCTTTTTATTTCCTCTTTTGTAAGAGCTTCAACATAGCTCTTTACTTTTTCCTTGTTTGTGAAAGTAGTGGCCTCTCCTTTCTCTTTTTCAAATATAATACCTATCTTATCTAACATTGATATTTGATTTTATAATATTTTATTCAACATATTAGTGTTATTCTCAAATTTTGAATCATTGGGTACTCTATCATTGATTACTTTATTTATTTTTTCAAGATCTAATTTTAAAGAAACAATTTCAATAACATACCTTTCACATTATTTAATTACTATTTTCAACTATGAAATTATATCTTCTTCATTATTATTGGCTTCTTCAAAGTTTGCTTGTAGATCTTCAATTATTTCCTTTGACTCCTTTTCATTTTTCTCGATCTTGAGCTTGAATCTTCTATTTCTCTTTTCAAGAGCTTTTAAATCTTCTGAAGAAAAAATGAGTTCTCCTTCCATATTCACTTTAGATTCATCATATTCTTCTTCTTGATCAACTATATTTTTTCTTGTAGAGGTATCTTCATTTATGGCCATGAATAGAATCTCTTCTTCTGAATCACTTACTCTATTATCTTTGGCTGAGATAGGATATCTAGAATACAAACTCTTCTTCTCAAATCCCTTATTGAATTTTCTTTTGAAATTATTATTATATGTAGACTTTTCTTCTTCATTTTCACCATTTCCCTTAGTTGGGAACTTAACTTCAAAATATATAATCTTTCCACAATTAAAACATTTAAAAGTTAATTTTTATTGATATTTACCTGTGCCCTTTTTTGGCTTGCAAATGAATAGAGCTTCATTATCATCTTCATCATCACTAGAATTGTCACTTTATTCTTGAGTCTTAGCTTTCTCTTTATTTGATGTCTTCAAAGTAGCTTCTCTTTTTTAGGGTTTCTCTTGTTTAGTATGCATCTCATATACCATAAGAATACCATGTAGCTCATCCATATTTAGCTTGGCTAAATTCTTCATCTCTTCAATTTATAAAACTTTTGTATCATATCTCAATGGTAGAGATCCCAAAACTTTTTGAACCATAATTTATTCTTCTAAATTTTCTCTAAGACCTTAAATCTGATTAATTATTTGATCAACCTACAAAAGATAACTTGTTATATTTTCTTTCTCTTCCATATTCAAACTCTCAAACTATCTTCTAAAAGTCTGAAGCTTAGCTTACTAAACCTTTTCATCACCTTTGTAAATATTCTCATGTTTTACCTAAGTTTGATGAGTATATTTACATTGCATAACTTTAACAAATTTTGACTCACATAAACCACATAAAATAACATTTAAGGCTTTAACATTATTTTCACTTGCCTTCTTTTCTGTCAAAATAGTTATAAGTTTCTGTGGCTCTTCATATTCCTCCACCACTGCTTGCCAAATGTTGAATACAAGGGCCATCAAATAAGTCTTTATCCTTATGATCCAAAAAGCATAATTTATCTGATCAAAAAAAGGTACCTTATTTGTATAAAAACCTTTATGTGATCCAGCCATCATGTTTCCCCAATCTACCTTCAAGATATAAAACTTTTTCAAAAGGAACCTACTATGATACCAATTGTTAAACATGAAATATACTGAGAGGGGGGTGAATCAATATATTATATATCTTTTCCTTAATTTTATTTATTTTCATTAACCACTTAATCACACATTCAAGATATGTAATAAAAATGAAATGATAATATGCACCACACGAGAGAGAGAGAGAGAGAGAGAGAGAGAGAGAGAGAGAGAGAGAGAGAGAGAGAGAGAGAGAGAGAGAGAGAGAGAGAGAGAGAGAGAGAGAGAGAGAGAATTTTTATGTGGAAACCCAAAGTGAGAAAAACCATGAAGAATAATCTCAAGTGTATGAATGAACACTAACTCAAATTACAAATTTCACAAGCAACAACTTATAGGAGTACCAACCTCTTTACCAAGCACCAACGTAGAAACTATTTGTGAGCACCAACCCAAAAGAGAACTAACCCATTGTAAAGATTTGTGAGCACCAACCCACAAGAGCACCAACCCCTTTTGTGTATAAAACACAACTATCTCTCAATTTTACTTACTCAACAAATAATAGAACTCTATAATATCTTTTTCTTTTCTCTCTTCAAAACTAAATATAGAACATGCACTCTCTTTCATATTACAAATGGCTTCTCAAGCCTTTATTTATATCTTTCCAATTGACCTTTGGAATTCACACTTTGTGACCCTTCAATCTTCATAGAAAATGGTACCAAACTTGCATGACCATTCATATCTTTGCATTTGAAAAGTCATATGGTGACCCTTCATAACCAAAAGTGTCCTTTCCTCTTTTGTCTTTATCTTGGTGACTTTTCATATTCCTCAAAGTGTCTCTTCATGGGAAAATGTGCCATAAATATTTTGTCTTCACATGGTGACTCTTGGAATTATTTAAGATGACTCTTTATGAGAAAATGCATCCCATTCCTCTTTTGTCTTTTACCCTGTGACTCTTTGACTTCTCCATGGGCCCTTTTTTGAATTACATGGAAACAAAAATATATTAATTAATATTAAATAAATATTAACACACATTAGCCAAGATATGAATATTGAAAACACCATTAAATGTAATGGGGCCTTTATCACCAATAATTCTAGACCTTTGACATCAATGTTAATATTTCCAACAAAATTATCTCTTAAAATCTTACAAGTAATAATTCTATGATACTTCTCCATGGTTACCTAAATTTTTTTTATCTATCCAAATCACTTCCCAATTATAGAGTAATTAAAACATAAAATAATTTTACTTATTAGTAGTTAGGATGTGCATATCTGTAATAGCAGATAGCCTAAATTCATGCCTATCCTCTATATTAGCTTGATCTTACTCTATGAGTACAAATTCAATTCATAGTCCCCCTTTTATAATTTTCCATATCGTCCCACACTATCATGCCAATGATTATAACCACTTTTGGGAAAATCATTGTGTTTCAAACTATCTAGATGTTAATGATTATAACTACCTTTGGGAAAATAATTATCTATATCCACCCAACTAGGGCATATTATCATTGTGCTAATGATTGTAACCACCTTTGGGAAAATCATTATCCATATCTACCCAACTAGAGCATGATTTCATTATGCTAATGATTGTAACTACCTTTGGGCAAATCATTATTTCTATCTACCTAGCTAGACCATGTTTTCATAGTGCTAATGATTATAACCACCTTTGGGTAAATCATTATATCTATCCACCCAATAGAGGCACCTTTTCTTTTTAATAATGATTATAACCACATTTGGGCAAATCATTATTTGTATCCACCCAAATGGGACATGTTTTCATTATGATATTGATTATAACCACCTTTGGGAGAATAATTATTTATATCCACCCAACTATAGAACATTTTCATTATGCTAATGATTATAATCACCTTTGAGAAAATCATTATATTTATCCACCCAACTAGGCCACATTTTCCTTTTTCTAATAATTATAACCACCTTTGGGAAAATAATTATGTTTTTACCTTATTATGTTGATGATTATAACCACCTTTGGGAAAATCAATCTTTTCCACTCCCTTTACCTTTTAGTCCCATTGTTTTCCTTCTTTTGAGGGTCCAATCATCAATCGATCCCTTGAGGGAGCATCCAAGGCTCATCCATCACCTATTAGGGTATAAGGCATTGAACACCATTTCATTATTTGAGAATACGTTATTTTGCCTATAGATTTTAATGCCTTCCCAAATAGGGGAAAATTTTACACACCCTATTTTAGCCACAACTAACTTCTAACTGGACTTTAGACTAATTTCTACCAAACATTATAAATTAAGCCTATAAATCACTAAACATTTTAGTTTCATCTATGCGTCATTCATCAATGATCATAACTATATTAAGGAATCCCTATTTAGGGTATTCTACTGTATGCAATAATAACTTCTCATTGATTCATCCTCAGTCACCTTGTGACCTAACAATTGGTAGTATGTTTTATGGACCCATTAAGTGAGGTACTTGAACAATTCTTAAAAAAGATAAAATGATAATCAAAATGAATCAAATAATTAAGCCAAAAAAAATTCCTAGATGAATTATCTATTTGCAATTAATGAATATCTAAAAATGGAAATTCTAAAATTCAAAATATCAATCCTTTTCGTCATTACCTTTATGAGTTGTCAAGTCCTCCAAAATATCTCAAAATATTTAATTTGCAAGCCTTGCCTAGTAGTTGAAAATCATAATTATATTACAACTTTTAACTTGACTAGAGTTAGCCTCAACTCACCTAGGGTTAGTTTAAACTCATTCCATGTTTAAACTCAACCTTAACTCACCTTGGGTGAGAATTAACTTTTGAGGCTAAAAATATAAGGCCATGTCTATTGATCAAGAAGATATTTTTGTGTAATATTATTATGTCAAAATATATTTAAAGCTATCTTGGTGTAAAGTTATAATGCTCATTTAAATAAAAATAAACCTTTCAAGTAGTGTTACCATGCCAAATTCATAAGCTAATTTTCCAAACCAAGGTGTCAAGGAAAGGTGAAGCAAATGGAACTCCATTGATGAAGATTTATTGATGCATAAAGTTGAGCAAAACACTTCATCAAGCCATTTTGGATCTCTTAAGAAGATAAAAGGATGATTTTTTTTATATATAGTTATGTTTTCACTTGTATGTTTGTTACCTATGCTCCCCCTTGTGTGTAGGCTAGAGGAGTTAATTATTTAGTGTGTTTTTTTAATTTGGATTTATTGGACTATCACTATAATAACCTCCCCTCTACATATTCCTTATTCATACCTAAGACTTGGGGTTATACCAAACATATGTTGGGAACATGAGAGATGAAATGGAGGAGTGGTTGGCATTGGTCTACACTGTAATATATCCTTTAGAAGTGGGAGAGAAGAAGATATTGACCTACTTAAAATAGCTCAATATATCCATGTTATTCCACTTAGATAGAACCCTGATTGAATAAGGAGATTTTAGAGTTCACCTAGGTTAATTAGACTAGGTTATAAGGGAAAAAGTTGCCAAGGAGATATACGAAGGTGCCCAAGTGGTGTTAGACCTATCAACTCAGTCCATTTTGAGCATCAACTAGGTCTCTAGAGTCGAAGCATCAATGGAAGTAGCTTTAAAAATCTATCAAAGACGGACAACTCAAGCCAAGGTAATATTCAAGGAGCCCCTAATGAACTTAGCTAATTTATATAAGGATTTGATCTTATGATAGCTGCATTAGAATCTAGGGTGGCCTAGTCAGATAATTTAAGAGTTGGTCCCTCTCAACTACCTCCTTATGTCAACTAATGGTCCCCTCATAGTTCTATTGCATGCTTTTGGGGATTATTTTATTTAAATTTTGAAATATATTAATAATTATAATGAGTGGCCATCATTTCCTAGGATGGGATCCTCATGACTTTTAGAGGTGATCCCCAATCCTTATCTATTTAAGGAAGAGTAGTATTATATTATAGGGGTGAACTAAAATTGTTTGAAAGTGCTATGAAATTACTTCCAGGATTTCACCTACATTTCTTTCATCACTTTAGATAGTAAACCTAGACCACATTGATTATTATTAAAAAATTACTCTTTTAATGAATATAATATCTATTTTATACAAGAGGGTATATTTTATGTTTAATTTTCTTTCACCTTCATGTTTAAATAATCATCAATGTTAGGTTAATTATATTAACACTTTGATTATCTATGTATGTCATGGTTATGATGTGCTTATCTATTCTAATATATGTTTGAGTTATTTCATTTCTCTTTTGGTAGTACTGATAATTTTTATTCCAAGCTACAAATTATCATATGGAATTTATCTATTTTAGAAAATAAACCCCCAATACTCATTATTAATGAGAACTCACATTAAAGGCATACTCCCGATTCCCTTAGACTCTTTCCAATCTATTTTCCTAGAGATAAAACTATAGTAAAATTTGATCTATAATGGTATAATTATGATAGAGTCACTTGGTTCAATGACCAGTGCATTGAATTCATTTTGGAACTAGAGGTTTCCCTTCTCTACCCTACCTTTCCATCTCTTTTGTGTTTTTTCATGGAATTGAAATACTCTTTCCCTTTGTGTTTAGAAATAATAATCCCAACACCCAAGTATTCATAATAATCTTTGACCTATGTGTAAGAACATTGGATTGAACATTTTATAGTGATAGTGCATCTCTTGGAGACTATTTATGCAGACTTTGTTTGTGAAGTCCAATACCCATAGTTATTCCCTGGGCTGATCCTAGATCAATCCTAAAATTGAGGATGAAAGTCCATAGTTATCCCCACCTTACCCTTTTCAAATAATTCCCAATCTTGTGGGAGTCTCATGAGAAGGAGCATATTGGAATAAAAAACATTATAATTCTATGATTCTTATATTATTAAGATTTGTATTATTTACAAATGTCTTGCTAACATATATATCCTAAATTATGTACATGACTCTTTTATTTGATAAGATATGTTCACATTACATATACATGGTTTATACTACATTTTTATTCTATGTTCCATTAATTATATTACTTGTATATAGTATATTAGATATATATCATCTATTGTGTATGTCCCTTGGTCCTTGTGTGAAAACTTGATTGAATATATTTATGAGATCTTGTGTGATGTGGTGACATTTAAACATGTCCTTTAATTTTGGTCCTTAGCCCTATGTGTTGTGTATAATTTGAACATGTACCTTGATTTATAATTATTCATGTTCTTTATGTGTGTATTTTGGCCTTATGTGTGTAATATTTCACATTGAGACATTTAAACATGTCCCTTGTATACATCCCTTGGCCTTATGGTTTCACATTACTATTATTGTGCTTGTGTGATTGTTGGGATTTTTAAGTTTGATGAGTGATATGATACATATCATGAATTAATAACATATAATGTACTAATTCATTATTATATTACTATGATCTTCATTGATACATTATATAATCCTTGTCTCACATGTCACATAAAAAATTCAAATTATGAAACTATTATCATTGTCTTGAAATCTTGCACGCTAGAAGAGGGTTTTTTAGGCTTCCTCCAAATTTGGGTTATGTTGGGACATTTCCAAGACTTTGGGTGTACCTGTAAGTGGAAATGAACCTCTAGGTTAAAAGGGCTAGCTCACTATATTAGCTTTTTTTGAAATAAAACTACTGAACTAGTTTGTATGAGTGAAAAGAGTTAGAAGTTTGCATAAATAAAAAGCCTAATCTAAAATGGTGATACACCAAGAATTAGTAGCCACATGTATGACATATACTTATGCATAATATAATAGAATATAATCTATAACTCAAGCTCTAGAAGATTCCAACATAAGTATTTCAATGTAGAGACAAAATGAATGATATCACATAAGGTAAATAACTAGAAAAGACAACCTATATAATCCAAAAAAGGGTTACACATGTGTAAAATATCATATATCTATAATGTACTCTACATGACATGTTGGATCAACTCTTTGCTCAAAAGCATGAAGGATAGAGAACAGAAGGATAAAACATCATTTTCTATCACTATGTGTATCTTTCATGCCTAGGAAAATGCCTAGAACTTACAAAGAAAATAGACTTATGCTTCTTTACTCAAAGGCAAGAAAATGGCAAAACATTCTAGTAGGGCTTAATTTTACTATTTGTGGATGATAAAACAAGAGCCCAAGGGTCATATTTATATCAAAAGAGGGAGAGAAGAGAGATCTCTTGAGCACCAAAATAGAAACCTCCAAAATGGTTTTCTCTCACCATCTTGGCAAAACTAATTCCAGTTGTTCTCTCATTCAGTTGGAGTTTATCCTTATCTTTGATTTTCCCTCTTGAAATGAATAGGATCACTACAAAACCAATGGTGATATGACCCTCTATAAGAAATGGCTCAGATCACTGTTATGAACATTAGATTCTTCTTGACAGCTTCTATGTTTTATACTATAGACCCATTCAGGCCTTCTAAATGGTTTTACTTATAAAACTTATAAGTCAAGCATGTTGGAAAACCTAATTTTCACTATCCTTGATCTTTCAAATTTTTTGATTGATTCTACTTATAAAAGTCATAAGCAAATCTCTTTTAAAAACTTGATTTTTCTTAAGACCCTTTCAGGTTTTCTGAATGGCTTTACTCCTTACTTGCTCTTTTAGGTTTTTTGATTACTTCTACTTATAAAGTCATAAATCAAGCATGTTGGGAAACCTAATTTAAACTATAGAGTCATTCAAGTTTTCCCAGTGACTCTACTTCTTATTTAAAGACTTTAGGCATGAATTTGATGTCCTATAACACATCACCAAGTTGCATTCCAATGGCTAGTTGGCTACCTTAAATTTGACATCTTACAGCATGTCATGTCTTTGAATCCCAATGGCTAGTTGGCCACATTTTAATTTTATATCTTATGGTATGTCACTTCTTTGATTCCTAATGACTAGTTGGTTGTATCAAATTTGACATCCTATGACACATCATGGGGATCCATTTGGGTCAAGCTTATGTTTTGACCAATTTTCCTAATGTAATTCCTTCAGACAATTTGTTTGAAGGAATTATTTCAGGAATTTTTCCTGAAATGCAATAGCTAGTTCCTTCAATAACTTCCCTCGAAGGACACTTGGGAAAGGCACAAGGTCCCTTCAAAATTGGGAATGACCCTTTAGAACTTTTTTGAAAGGCATTTCCAAAGACAAAGTGCCCTTCTTTCAAAAAAGTCCAAGGAGACACTTGGGCAAAAAAGTGCCCTTCAAAACTTTTCCAAAGGGTCACTTGGACAAAAAAGTTCCCTTCAAAAAGTTCAAAGGGACACTTGGGCAAAAAAGTGCCCTTCAAAACTTTTTTGAAGGGTCACTTGGATAACAAAGTGCCCTTTGGAAAAGTCTAAACCAATAATTGGGAAAGCAAAGTGCCCTTTGGAAAAGTCTGAAGGGACACTTGGGGGGAAGGTAAGGCAAGAAAGGCCCTTCAAAAAAGTTTTGAAGGGCACTTATAAGGGAAGTAACCCTTTGGAACCTTTTTTGAATGGCACTTCAGGGAAAAACAAAGAAAGAAAGGCTAAGGAAAATAAGGCAAAGAGAAAAAAAGAATAAGTGAGAAGAGTCTGAACCATAAGAGGTCAAAGGGAAAACACAAGTAACAAAGAAATTGACCAAACATAGAAAATTAGCAAGGGAGAAATGAAAAGAGCCAAAGGGAAAACACAAACTGGTCATATAGAAAATGGTCAACAATTACTATGCTAAAATACATTTCACATATACTACATTATTCAATTATTACATTTTACTCTGCATGTTAGATTTAAATTTTATTTTGATATGAGTGAATTTTAGGATCATTTAACTCACCTCAAAATGGGGGGCATTTCAGTGGAATTTTCATAAATGAGATAACCTCCTTTAATAAAAAAAATAGTTTTTGTACATCATACAATTTTAAAAGTTGTAAAATGATTCAAAATTTAGTCACTAGCATAGATTATGGGACCATATTCCATGCATATGTAATTATATTTTAGATTAAAAGAAAAAATTCACATAGTTTTGAGTGCATGATTCATCTTCATGTGCACTATGCTATTTTCAAATTTTCAAAATACTATTTGTTAAGTTGTAGACATGGTCAGAGCATGGATGTTATTCATTATATTTTGATCATGTATTCTGGACCAAATTTGAAATTGAATATACAATCCATATGTAGTGGTTGATTTAGTTTAAGTTCATAATGCATAACTTAGAGGTTCAATTCCCTCTAGCATTATTTCTAAAAATTTATTTTGGATTTCAACCCATCTCACTTCTTGGATTTAAAAATAATATTTGAGTTAAATCAAGGTTTCTACATCCCTCAATGGGTTTTATATTTTGTAAAAAAAACATAAATTTAATTTGGGGCTTGATCACCTTCAAATTCTCCATTGGTTCAACTAAGGAACCAATATTATCCAAGTGCTTCATGAAAAACATCAATTATCCATTACTTTAAGAAAACATCACCTCCAAGAAAAATCACAAAATCAACATTGGTTTTATACATACATGGTGTTTTTTTACTTTACTCTTATTTCAAATTCAATCATTTCCAAATTTCAAGATTTAAGTAATTTTCAAATTTAAGAATTTTAAAATTTCAATTTTTAAAAGACAAAATTAAACTTCATGTGTTTTTTAGGGTTTGCCAAAGATTATGGTGCTTTGAAAAATTGGAGTAATAGCTCAAAGACAAAGCGTGTCTTACACACTAAGGTATATCTTTCCTTTATTCTATAAATTTAATTTATATACTAAAGGAGGGGGGAAATTTAGTAACTTAAATATGGTCATGAATTCTTGAACATGTTAGATTTTTTTTTTTTCATATTTAATTAAATTTTTCACTTAATCAGTACCTAATTTGCCATTTTACCTTATCCTAAAAATCTACGAGAACTTATTTTTATTCCAAATCATTATATGTCCCCTATAAAAGTGTATAGATTGGTAAAAATGACATAAAACATCTATATGCTGAGACCCATATCCAAATTTTAACACATTTCTATAAGTAAAAACAACATTTAATAGGAGTAATAGTGAGATACATTCCTATCCCTATGAGACATTTCTATCTTAAGCTTTCTAATAATAAATTTTTAAAATTGAACCCTCCCTTACCATATTTTCCATGTTTTTAGTGTTTCTATTACATGGTTTCTCCTTTTGAATTTATATAAACACACACTCAATTCACTTATACTACCACTTGAAAATTTTAATATAGAGTCATATTTACACTATTTCACATTGATCAAAAGTTTCCCACTCTTGCCACTTCTAATTTTAAGCATTCGAAGTAGTCATCAACCAAGTCACAAGCTTATTTTATCTATCCCTAAGTAAAGAATGATCAAGTATTCAATTGGGTTATATATGCATTCATATAGTCAAAGGATAATAATTTCACAAAACACTCTAAGTGGGAAAAATGCATGGGCTTCATTCCCTCTTTATATTATTTAATATGTAGGCAATGCTTAGTCATCATGAGGGTGATTAAGGTTAGTTCAACCTAATTACACTCCACATTTTTCTATTTTTATGTGTTTAAATCATTTTTATCCCTCTTAAGGTTTTGGCATTTCAAATATTATTTATATGGATTCCACACATTCCCTTAAGTCAAATCCACATATATAGGCCTAACTTAGATTATCACAAGTGATTATGCCCTAATTTCCTATTTTAAAATAAAAATATAAGATTGAAAAAGTAGGATTATAGTGGGAGTTGATCCTATTTTTATCTTTCAATTTTTTCCTTATTCAATCATAGATCCAACTTATGGGCACGTGTAAATATATTCCTTTTTTTGTATTTTTGCTCTTTGTTAATCAACATAGTCAACAATCTAATAGAAACAACTAAGTTTCTCATTCATTTTCAAAGTTAATGTTATTGAAAATGATTTTGACTTATAAAACTTAGTTATTTAATGTAATTCTACTTGTAAGAAGTAAATTTTCAACATTTTGATTTATTCTATTCAATTTTCTTAATTAGGGTTAACTTAATATTTAATCTAGGTTTCAGTAAAAACCAGTTTTATACATGGAAACATCATTATGGTTACCTTTACCTTTATATTTACCCTTCTATTTGGAGATTCCTTATTTATTATAGGTGTTTTTAGAGGTAGATGGACCCTTTTTCTTGTTCATCTCTAAATAATGAGCTTGGGAACAAGCTTCATCTACATCTGTAAACTTGACCAAGAGGACAAGTTTCATCAAACAACTATGAAGTCCATAAAAAAATCACATCAAAATGTCAAGTTACATTATATCCTTGACCATTTAGACATGCTTATTTTGAAACTCACTTTTGTACTCTTACATGATTTGGCCTTTATTTTTCCTAAGATATTAATTATACATGGACCTATCTTTCTCATAATAGATAGGATAAATCTACTTTTTTATTAGAATATTAAAATCATCCCACTTAGTGATAAAATAAAGATGCTTAAGAATCAAAATATGAACATAACTCTTAAACAATGTTATAATAGGGATGATATTAAATATATTTTTTCTTTAGCTAAATATATTTTTTCTCTAGCCTTGAATGGAGGTGGATCTTTGTTGGAATAGGGATGATATTAAAATTTATAATTCTTGGGAATATCCTCCTTGTTTAATTTTAGTAACTCCATAGAAACACTAAGCTTCTCCATGAGAATACCCATGATGGGCACCAACTACTCAATCTTGCTCATAGAAAGATAGATGCTAGAGACTTATTATTCAAGAATGTGAAATCACTTTTATATTGTGTGAAAATATTATTAATCTAGGTGTGCTATAATTTTTATCTCTTTCTTCCATTTCCTTGTGGAAATTCCTTCTTTAAACGTGAATATGATTCCTTTACCACTAGCCCTACTTGATCTACTGACATGCATAAACTACAATGTAGCCAACTTCACACAAAACCACACTAAAGGACTAATACTAAGATATCTATGATACAAATATTATTTGTAAACTATGAAAATTTACACACTGTGTTTCACCAAAATGGATCCTATAATCCTAACTCAAAGAAGTGATAACTGAATAATTATTCTATATTACTTTGCTTACTAAAATAGAGATACACTGTGTTGGAATTAAAATTTACATAATTTTGAACATAGAGAGAAGCATTAAAAAACACTAAAACATAATATGAACGTAAGGATTAACCTAGAGAAACTCAATGGTAAAAAATCTAGTGGATGAAGAAACTACACTTCCATTTCCACTATATAATAATCAAATGTATAAGTTACTACCACTTTTAGTCTTTCATGGATGAAGCTAGTAATTAATACACTATCTAAACTTGTAACTATTTTATTTGAGCTCTCACAACACTTATATTAATAAAATAAAATATAATAAACCACTAATATCTAATAATAAATGAGATAATATGAACAAAGACTCAAACTTTGAAAATTGAAATGTGAATCCAAATTCACAACTTATCATTGACTTATCTGATATCTTCAACCTTACAAAAGGTCTATATTTATTCCCTCTTAATTTAGATTCTACTAAGAAGTAAAAATTAAAAGTTGTTGAGCAAAATAAAAAATTTCAACCATTCCCTTACCTTTATTTTTTATGGTGGTGAAACCATCAGTATATGTAGACCAACAATTGTGAAACCATTAGAGATATTTTACAATCACCACTTTCAAACATCAGTTGTTACATAATTGTGACCTACATATAATAATGGTTCCACCATATATAGAAAAACCCTCCAATTATAGAGTTCAAAATTATTGACTTCATCAATTTAAAGATGTTTGGATCATTCCCATACTGACTCTACCATTGTAACTTATTTGAAATGATGTTTTAAAATTAAGTGCCTTAAAACAATGTCTTATAAGCATGAATCACATATATTGGGAATAATGGAAAATGTATCAAGTATAGATAGTATATTAGATCCATGTTTTGAATCATATCTCTCTAATTTAAGGCTTTTAAGTCCCTAAAAGGTTCAATAACGTTATAAGTGAGGAAATATCTTCCCCACATCTTCTCGAGATTACAATTTAGCCTTTTTGGGTAGTTGAACCTTTAACCCAAACTACTAATACTCTTACCTTTTATTTTTCTCTTCTTCTTCTACAACACAACATCCTCTTCTAATTCAAGTTGAGTATTAGGGGAAAGGTTTTCAACTGAAGGTAAAAATAATCCTTCATATTTATTATCTAATGTATAAGTTTCAAATATACATAAGTTCTCAACATTGAAATGTAAATAAATATTCATATAAGGATGAAAATCAAGTTTAAGTGCATTCTTGGCCACTTGGTCAAAAATTTCAAATTGACCATACCTAAGAGGCTTATTATTATTAGTCTTACCTTAAAGTCCATCTATACTAAATTAAAACCATACCTTGTCTCCAATTATGAAACTATGCTTACTCCTATGTTGATCATGCCTTGTTTTGTACTTGGCTTGTCACTCCTTATATCTCTCTTACACTTGGAGTTGAGTTCAAAAAATATTTTCAATAAACATTTCACATTTTTAGAAATTTGGATCCACTTCCCCTTTTTATTTGTATGGTTTTATCAAGACAACATGAAATGCATATGGAGATAAGTAGCCAAAATAGGTTTTAAAATGAGTTTTTATAGTAGAAGAAAGCACTACCCTATTTTAAGAATGATGAATATACATAAAATTTTCATCCTAAGACTTAGGATGCTTCCTCTTGTACCCTCTCAAGAGATGTACCAATGTTATATTCATAAATTATATCTACCCATTGGTTTGTGGGTGAAAAGGACTAGACTATTTTATCATAGCATCCATCTTATCCCATAATGTGTCCCAAAATGAACCAACAAATCTTGAGTCCCAATTTGAAATAATAAAAGTAGGAAAATAAATATGATACCACACATTAGAAAATAAAAACTTAGATGCATCACTACCTAAGAGGGGATTATTGCAAGGAATAAGAATACACATATTACTAAAACAATACACAACCACAAAGAGATAGTCCTAACCCTTCCTTGACATACACAACACACCTACAAAATCCATTAAATTTTTTTCATATGGCTTGGGAGTAATAATTAAAGTCAAATGAAAACTCAACTTCATATTAATAAGAATTATTTCACTAGATAACACACATCCAATTATGAACTTATTAAAATTTAATATTAAGCCAATAAACATATCTCTGTAAATGTGTAAAGTATTGTTAACACAAAAATGTCCTACAAATTTTGAAGCATGTGTTTCCATCATTATATGAACTCTTTCCTCCTTAGGCACACAAATATTACTTGAAATATATATCAACCCATCTTGAAGGTAATTATCACCCTTGGGATATAATTATTCACATTAGAACCTCTTTTCTTGAATAAATTTCTCCGTAAAATCTGCATCATGCTCATGCCCTCTACATAAAACTCACACATAAAAGTATCAAAAAGAGTTATGGTGAATATGGATAAAATAAAATGAGGTATAATTAACATATCATCTATTTTATTATTCATATCTTTATTATATTTTATAATAAAATGAAATTTATATAAAAACGCCATCCACTTATAGTGTCTAGCTTGATAAAGTTTGGTTTGAGCTTGAAAATATTGAAGAGGTTGGTGATCCATGTGGATAATAGTTTCCTAATGCAAAATACATTGTTTCCATTTATTGATAAATTGAAAAAGATCATATAATTATTTATCATATGTAAAATAATTTATATTTTCACCGTGGCATAGATCTAAATGTTAACATACAAGTTTAACTCATTATAATAGGACAACCTTTATATCATAGTTACTAGCATTTATTTACACCTCAATGGGAAAATGAAAGTTAGGAAAATATAATACTAGAGCATGGATAATCTTGTGTTTGAAAATATCAAATGTATATGTTTCTTACCACCCCAAATAAAAGTCTTACCACTTTGTATCATGGCATTTAAAAGTGAAGATAGAGAAGAGTATTTCTTGATGAACTTCCTCAAATTATTAAATATACCTACAAATATTCATGTTTCAAGTGCATTATAAGGATTTTTCCAATTCATGATAGCCTCTACCTTTTCTAGATCAATCCTCAATTCTACATATGCAACCATATGCCCCAAGAAGATAAGTGAATAGTGAACAAAATCACATTTATTATAATTTAACACTAACATGTTCTCCTTCAAAAAATGAAATAATTTTTTTAAAATGATCAATATGCTCATCAAAAGTTCTATAAAAATATGAATATCATCCAAATACATAATAAAAAAACAATCAATAAATGAACTCATTACCTCATTCATAAACCAAATTAAGGTAGATGGTGTATTTCATAGCTTGAAAGTTAGAACTAACCATTTATACAACCCTTGCCTTAACTTAATGGTGTACTCCAATTTTACTCTTCCTTAATTTTCCCTAAGTGATACCTATATTTTAAAGTAGGCTTAATAAAATATTTGGGATGTTAAAATTGATCAAGAAGGCCATCAATATTGGAAGAGGGTACATATTATTGATGACTATTTTTTTTACATGTTCTATAATCAACATAAATTATACATGAATTATATTTGTTAGGTACTAAAGTAATAGGATAACCCCATGGAGATGTACTAGAATGGATTAAAAATTAAATAATTAAATATTTTAACTATTGTTTTACTCATGGCATCCTTTAGGGAATACCTATACAACCTTAGATTTAAAATTTAACTATCTAGTAACAACTAAATTTTGTGCTCAATAGGAATCACTATTGGAAAACCCATGGTCTCATGGAGAAACTCCTTTAACTATTGTACCAATTCTCCCATACACTTATACTCTTTATTAGTACACATGTTACATGAAGACATATGCACAACCATTTATTTAACTTAAATATCTCTCAAAATAAGTAAACAAAACTTTCAACTTGAATTAATAATCCTTTTAGCTTTAGAGGTACATACCAAAGAGAATCTGGATTCACCTTTGTAGGTTGAAGATATGTATCTTTTGCCATCCTTTACCAAATGGTATTGGTTGGCTCTCCTCATGAAGATAACATCCTAGATAGAAAAGTAAGGGCTGCCAAACACTACACCACACATATCAAGAGGCATAACATCCACTATAACTTCATTAATGAAATGTGAATTCATACCAAGCTTAATTTTACATTTCTCAGTTAGCTCAATATATACACATTTATTCACCCAATCCAAAGCATATGGGATTATATGAACTTAAGTATTTATATTTAATTTTTTTTATGAAGAAGTATAACAAAGAGAATCCAATATTTTTTTATTCATCTAAATTTTAATAAGGAAAGTTTAGAAAGTTGATGCTCTTGAGAAATACTACTATGAATACATACCTCTCTATTGAGGGAGGTATAACACAAAGTGTTATCAAAATTATAGCTTAAACCAATGTTATCACCTTGAAAAGAGGGCATAATCTTATTCTTATTTTATTTATTTAATGGATGTGATCCTTTGTGTCACTTCCAACAATTATCCACAAAATGACTATCAACACCACAATAACCATAATAAAATTTAGAGTAATTTTTATAAATGGAAGTAACATTATGCTTACATTTCCTTTTACTTTTATCCTTTTTCTTGGAGACACCTTATTAATTGGAAGTGTTTTGATATTTAAATTGAGCCTTATTATTGTCCATCTCTAAGTAGTGATCTTGGGAACAAGCCTAAACTACATCCATAGGCTTAGCCAAGAGGAAAATTATCCTTAAATTTCTATGGAGTAGACCAAAATACTACATCAAGATGTCATGGTGTGCAAAAATCACTTGTGTACCCCTGCACACTTTGGCATCAATTTTGCATAAGATTTTATAATATGTGGACCTCTCTTCCTCATAACATATGGGATAAAACTATTGATTGATTAGCATATTAAAATCAACTTGATTATTTATTAGAGGAAGTTTCTTAGCAACCAGAGTATGTACATAACTCTCAAACTAAGTCATAACATGATTGGTTAATTTTAACCTTACAAACTATTATTTATCTCTTTCATTAATCTATTTCATAACTGAAATATACCTCAATTTGAACTAGGTAATTTTCTATCATCTCCACATTCAAATATATATCATATGGTAAATATATATCTTTACCTCATCTTTGAAAGGAGGTGGATCTTGGTTGGCACAAGGATGTTATTGATATTTATCATACTCATGATCATCCTTCTTGTTTGATTTCAAGGCCTTAATTGAAAAACCAAGCTTGTTCATGAGAATACCCATGATGGATTCAAAATGGTCAATCTTGCTCATAAGAAGAGATATGTTAGCAACTCCTTATTCAAGCTTATGAAATTCACACTTATATTGTAGGGGTACATTATCATCTATATAGGCCATACTTCTAATCTCTTGCTTCCACTTCCTTATGGAAATTTATTCTTTAAAGGGAATTAGGATACCTAAGCATTACTTCCTCTAATGTCAATCATAGATAATAATTTAATCATAACCACAAAAAAACATGTCAAAGGATAAATATTAAACCATATCTAATACTAATTATATTTATAAACTAGGTGGATGTTCCACATGAAGGCTCATCAAAATGGTTCCTATACTTATAACTAAAATAATAGATTGTTAAATGACTATTCTCAACTAGTTTGCTTGCTAAAATAAAAATATAGTGTGATGGAATTGAAGTGTATATAATTATAAACATATAAAGAAGCATAAAAAAAAATATGAATACAAGTATTGACTTGGAGAAACTTGGTGTGGGAAAACCTCCACTGGGTGGGGCAATTTCACTCCCCTTTAAACTATGTAATCCTTAAATATACAATTTACTATCACTTATAGCCTTTCATGGACCTAGCTATCAATTAATACACTATCTAAACTTGTACCTATTTGATTTTAAATCTCACAACACTTATCTAAATAAACCAACACTATAAACAATGATTAATAAGAAGGAAATAATGAGATAATATGAACAAAGAACTAAACTTGGAAATTTTAATGTAAATATAACTTCACAACTTATCACTAACTTTTCTAATGTCTCCAACCTTCCAAAAGGTTTGTATTTAAGCATTTTAATTTATAAATTTATAATAAATTAAATGAAGTGTCATTCATTACACAAAATTATTAAAATTATTCCCTTTCCTATGTTTTGTATGGTGTCAAAAAATGCCACCTAAAAACATAGGTGGTTACGCAATTGTTGGGGTGATTGTGAAACTACCACCTACATATAGTGGTTGTTCTACTCTTTATTAAACATCCCTCTAATTAAAGACACAAACATTAACTAATTCATCATTTTTAATATGTTTATATAATCCCCATACCAATTGTGTCAATACAATTTATTTAAAAAAATGTTTTAACATGAAATGCCTTATACTAGTGTCTTATACTTGTGATTTACATACATTGGTAATTGTGGAAACATTTATAAATTATAGATAGTATATTACATCCATATATTGGATCAGTGAGGATAAAAAATATGTAAGGGGAAATAATTTTTTCTAAATAGTATATCATGTTATCATGATAATTACATATTAGTCTAATCCTTGACTAGAAGTAATATACTATTATGTGGTATTTCAAAATTAAGATAGAAACATCACCCATCTTCATAGTATGTGTCATAATTTGGTAGGTATCTTGATTTTAAATTTTAATATTTTGAAAGAGCTTCTTCCACAATTTTTCTATGCCTATTTCCTTGATTTATATCTTATTCATCACCACCACCTCATGTTTCGGCTTCTATGTGAGAGTTAAGGCAAAGAGAACTAGTGTTGGCTATTATAGACGTTTGTCTACTAGATTTCCTATGGGTTTATAAGTGATTAAATTTTATATGATAAAATAGACTTATAGAATCTAAAAATTTATTTTTAGATGAATCTGTTGAGTTGTTGAGAATTATTTGGGTTCATAACTATAAGTCAATGACTTCCTAAGATGACCAATTTTTTGTGGGAAATAACATCGACATGAAATTTAATATTCAAATATATTTTAATAGTTTGTTTCCATAATCCACCAATATAGGTCCTTGGGTGGATTTAAATTATTTTATCAATTCTAAGCTCAATTGGGCCCAATCCCTTCTTCTTACTTCATATTCATCAACACAATCGTCCAAATAGTCTTATAACTTTATCTCATGTGTGTAGTTGGGAGCTATAAAAAGGTGATATTTTAGAAACTTTTTTATATCAAAAAGGTCCTTATAGTATGGGGATGCAAGGGTAAATGGACCATCATCATCTCATGATCTAAGCATATGTTACACTTCTATAAGTATAATTACCAAGCATGATTTAGAAAACCACTCCTGCCACATTTATTCTACATATTTTATTAGAATTAGTCATCTAACTAAATAATTCTATAATTGGGATACTTTCACTCAAAAATATTGGGAACATGAAGTGGCATCCCTAAAATCTAATGACCCTAATATATGTGAATTTATAGAACTAGATAAAATGGTACATGTAGTATGTGATTAGGTTTTCTCCTCCCTCAAAGGTCCTTATCCCCCAATCCTCATCAAGTGCATGGATTATTTTATTTGGGAAAGTATCATTAACAATATTGATTTATTTTTTTCTCTCATTGAGGGTGAACCATGGGTAATATTCATGTGATTTTATTATATGATCAAATTTTCCTTATGTGATGAGGCTGAGGATGTTTTAAATCTACAAATGAGTACACCAAGTATGAAGACACATAAAATGTCCTTGTTACATTGATCTCTATAAGTTTCCTATAAATATTAACTACCTATTCTTACCCAATTAATGAAATACTTGATAGTACACATGATTCCAATAACAAGAAACATCCAAGGTTGAAAAACTATTATATACTTGATGCTTAACATATTATTTAAGAGATTAATAATGTATAAATTTTTTTGATTGAAATATAATATGAAAAAAATTATTGTGAATCTTTGATAGGCCCCTTATTTTTTATTTCAACTATCTAATATTGATAGTCAAGTGATTTTAATCAGGGGTTTTATCTTAATTGGCCTCTCCAACCCTCTTACTCATTTTACATATATATCATGGGGTGGGATTTTAGAGGTGATGTAAACATATATTTTTATCAATATTTTCCATAAACACATACATTTTAGCTAAGATTTCTCTTGTATTTAGATTTTAGTGTTTTTTGAAGGAGAACACTATTTGTGTGTATTACACGAAGAAGGAATATATAGTGGTCTATGGTAGTCTACTCCATGATAGGAGAAAATAAAAAAATATGACACACCTGCAATGATCCTTTAATGGAGCTCCTCCAAGTCAACATGTTTAATTTGATAATTATTAATTTTAGGTGTATTAGATTATAGGGTGGACATGGGTTCATAACACATGTACTTAAACTTCATGCTTTCATGGTTTTTATAATATAAGCTAATCCCAAAAATTATATGTATATTATTTTCACAAAAGGTTCTGAATAAAGAAATGTTTATGTAGGCGTGAAGGAGAAAAATTGGTCATGAAAATGTAAATCTCATGCCTCAAACCCCCTTGCATCCTATAGGATCCAGATGGAACTATTGAATATCTTAGGTATATTAAATCTCCAATGTGATAGAAAATTCCCTAGACTTGACCAAAACTCTAGAAAATAATATGGATGGGAGACCTTCATGGAAAGGAATATTTTTGTAATGGTTTGGGTGCTTTAGGATTTCTCTTACATGACTAAGAGAGAGGTATAATTATTGGTGGAAAAATTCACTTAGAAAATTATCAATTTAAATACTTAGACTTATTAGTAAGTGAAATGAGAGTAACCTTTGTGTGAATTTGGTTAATGTAGGATAATTTGAAAGATTGTTAGAATAATATGTTCTTACCAACCTACCTTATCAGTTCTAGAGTCTCTTATCAGCCACCAACCTAATTTAATGCTCACAGGTTTGAAGTTTGAACTCATATTATTGAGTGGAAATATACGAGGTAGGTAAGGGAAAAAAGAGAAGAATAAAAAATAGTAGAAATATGTGGTATTAAAAAAAATGTAGCTACATATTATGATAAACTAGGGAAGATAAATAAAAAGGATAATAAATATACATAGAGTAGTAAAAATGTGCATAAAATAGACAAGGAAAAATATAAGAATAGAGAAACAAAAATTTTCACATGACAACAATTTTATAAAGAGTGAAACAATGAAATTATAGGTTCTAGAATACTAAGAGAAAGTGTATGAAATTAGTTTGAGTAGAAGAGTGAGCAAAAAAGAATAGATTTTTTTTAAGATCATTAATAGTGAGTTTTTATAATAGCTGTAGCTATAGAAATAAAGTATTTTTTGTATTTTGTTTTTGAACTAATATGATATATATAGATATATTTTTGCTTACACATGAATGTTATGTATACAACTATTCTAAATAGGGCAAACCCTATTTTATTTTTTTAAGCTTATTTTTAGTGTGTTTTTTGACTTATAATATTAGCTTTGGGATTAATCAGGAGAAAAGTCATTAGGGTGTATAGCTGATCTTCTCATAATTATTTTAGAAATACACACACCTAGGCTTTCATTTTCAATAATTGGTATCAAAGTTAGCCTAGTTAATAGGGTATTTTAGACATGGGAACAAGCAATAGTTCATGGTAGTATCCTCCTATTTTGAAGATAATAATTATGATGTATGGTGTATTGAAAATTAAGACCATGTTTTGCTCACAAAAGCTATGGGAACTTTTATAAGGAAGCTATATAGAGGTTTCATACCAAACAGCCTTCAATGCACTATCCCAAAAATAAAAGAATGCATTGAATAAGAATATAAATAAATACGCTAAGGCACTAAATTATATTCAAATGAAACTAGTTGATTTATTTTTTCTAAGGATAGTAACAACTATCCATTCTAATAAATATTGGGACATTTTGAAAAATGACTATCAAGGTAGTGACAAGTTGAAGCTTGTCAATTTTCAACTATTAATAAGAGACTTTAAGACATTGATGATGAAGGAAAATGAGTCTATAAATGATTTATTAAAAGGACAATGTGCATAGTCAATCAAAGTAATCCAAATGGAGACACTCTTAAATATCATAGAATCATAGAGGAGGTGTTTATGATCCTTTCAATCAGATTTAAAATTATAATGGTTTCAATTAAAGAGTTTAAATAATTGAGACAAATGATAATAGATGAGCTAATGGGTTCCTTAAAAACTCATGAACAAAGGTTAAATAGGTCAACAACCTCCTCCTATGAGCAATCATTCAAGACCAATGTGGATGTGAAAGTAAGGGGGAGAGGATCAAACAATATAAGAAAAGGAATAACTTATAGTATTCAATAAGGTAGAATATATAACCATCAAGAATAACATGGAATAGGAAGAGGAAGGAGAAACATCAATTCAATATGTGGTTCTACACAAAGGTATGATAGTCTAATGTACAATGACATTATTTCAAGAAGTATAGACAATATGTTAGTGAATGTAGAAAGAAAGAGTATGGTATAAATAGGCAAAGCTTAAATTTATCTAAGACAAAATAGGTTGAACCTAATATTAATGATAAATTTAGAATCTTGTTTATAACATGATATATAAATGAGCAAAGTACTAGAGATATTTGGTATTTGGATAGTGATTGTAGCAATCACATGAGTGGTAATAAGGAGATTTTCAATAACATTGATGAGATAATAAAATTAGATGTGAGCATGTGAAACAACAAGAAGGTTTTATTCATAGCTAAAGTAAAATTTTATATACACACCAAACAAGGTGATAAAAGACAAATTCAAGATGTATAGTATGTGTCCAGGTTGAAGCAAAGCCTAATTAGATTTTGGCAGCTTATCCAATATGGGTATAAAGTGATATTTAAATATGGAGTGTGTTATTTATGATAGAAGTGGAAATAATAAGTAAATTTTATCAATAAAAATGACAAATAATAGGATTTTCCCTCTAAGGATGTAAAGTGAACTTGTAGTAGCATTCAAGACTATTATAATAGATGAGTCTACTCTTTGGAACCTAAGGTATGGGCATTTGAGTTTTGGAGGGATGAACCTTCTTCATAATATTTAAATGGTGAGAGTTATTCCCATCATAGAATATAGGTCATTTCTCATGGGTAAGACATGGAAAGCAAGAGTTCCTCTTGAGTTAATACATTTAGATTTTCGTGGTCCTATAAATACTCCCTCTTTATCTAATAATGTGTATTTATGACATTAATATATGATTTCAGCTAAAAAACATGGGTTTGCTTCTTGAAAAATAAATGAGAGGCATTTTAAAGCTGTAATCAATTCAAGTTTATAGTGGAGAAGCAAAGTGACCACTACATAAAGATCTTTAGGATAAATAGAGGGGGATAATACGTATCAAATGAGTTTATGGATTTTTTCAATTATATTTGCATCAAAAAATAATTTACAGCTAGGTATACACCTCAAAAAAATGGTATGGTTGAGATAAATAATTTAACCATCCAAGAGATGGCAAGGATCATGTTTAAGGTAAAAGGTTTGTCTAGTAAGTTTTGGGTTGAGGCTGTATCAATAGTCATATATATGCTAAATATTTTTCCTACTAAGAGTGTTAGGTATATGATCCCTCAAGAGACATGGAACAACTATAAACTAGGTGTTGAACACCTTAGAGTGTTTAGATGTGTGGCATATGCACACATACCAAATAAAATAAGATCAAAATAGGATGACAAAGGAGAGAAGTACATACTCATTTGGGTATATTGAGAAACAAAATGCTTACTAGTTATACAATTCAATCACTAAGGAGTTAATAATTAGTTAGGATTTCTAGTTCATTGAATATGCAATGTTGGAAGATAAATAAGAATAGAAACAAGTACAAACAAGGGATAGTAGACCCTTTACTAAAACTAAAACAATATGTGGTATAAATATCCATACACCAAGTTGGAGCCCTATTTAACAAAGAGTTAATTCATCTAATGGTAGTAACCAATAGGAGGTTAAGGAGTAGCTGATGAGTCAACCTCATATTCTACCAACTCAAGTCAATTCCTACCAAGGATAAGAAAATTGATAGAAGTCTATGAATAGTTAAGGTATGAAAAAATGAAGATGAAACAATTAATTATACTCAATTTTTATCATTTGATCCTATCTATTATGAGGAAGAAATCAAGGACAACAAGTGGTGTAATGCAATGGATGAATAAATACATGGCATTAAGAAAAATTAGACAAGGGAATTAGTAGACCTTCCAATAGGAAAAGAGGTAATTAGATTGAAATGGGTTTATAATACTAAAACCACTCCAAAAGGCAAGATAGAGAGATGTAAAACAAGGCTAGTTTTGAAAGGATACACGCAAAGGCCTTGATGTGACTACAATGAAACATTTTCACTTATATCAAGTCTATAAATGATGAGAATAATCATAGCTATATCTGCTAAACACAAGTGGAAGGTGCATAAAATGGATGTTAAATAATCCTTCTTGAATGGAGTACTAGAAGAAGAGGTTTATGTGGAACAACCACCTAGATATGAGATTCTCAAGCATGAGAACAAGGTATATAGGATAAACAAGGTGTTGTATTAGCTAAGGCAAGCACATAGGGTGTGGTATAATAAGATAAACTCTTACTTATTGATCAATTGATTTAACAAAAGTGGTAGTGAGCCCACACTCTACATAAAGTAAAATAAATAAGGCATTTTGAAAGTTATTTTATATGTGGATGATATAATCTTCACCAAAAGTTCAAATCAGTCCATAAGAGAGTTCAAAATAGCCATAAAGAAGGAGTTTTAGATGACTAATTTAGGTTTATTAAAGTAATTTCTTGGTATATGAGTCAATAAAATTAAAGAAGGCATATTTATATGCCAAACAAATTATTCAAAAGATGTTTTATAGAGATTTAGGATTCTAGACAATAAACCAATTTTAGCCCTAGCTAAAACAAGCTTTAAACTGCATAAAGAAGATTGAAACAATAATGTGGACCCTACACATTACAAGAGTTTACTATAAATCTTGATGTATTTGACTAAGACTAGAATAAACATCATGTATGTAGATAGCCTCATATCTAAAATCATGGAGATACCAAAATAAATACATTGGCAAACACGCAAGAAGATCTTGAGGTATGTGAATGGCATGAGAAGCCATGGAGTTTTATATGAAATAATATATGAGTTTTAGTTAGTAGGATACATGGATAGTGATTGGGTTGGTAGTCTAGATGATAAAAATAACACATCAAGATATATGTTTCCTCTTGTGTCAAGAGCTATTTCTTGGGATTCAAATAAACAACCCATATTTTCACTTTCAATAGATGAAGTAATATATAGAAGCTAATGCAATAACATGTTAGGCCATATGGATTAAAAAAATAATCTTAGATTTGCATGAAGGAGATTCAATTATCTACTATGACAACATATCCTCCACTGCATTGTCAAAGAATCCCATTTTTATGGTATAAGCAAGCATATTGTAATTAGGTATTATTTTATTAGAGAGTTAGTAGAAAAACATGTAATAAAGCTCAAGTTTTGTAAGTTATATCAAAAGCTAGTTGATATATTCACTAAACCTTTATCAAAAGATAATTTTATATATTTAAGAGAGAGGTTAGGAGTTATATATGTAATAAAATTGGCCCTAGATGGCTTTATGTTGTCTCTAGAGACCTACAAGCTAGCTATGGAGTCCCATAGTGAAGCTTTAGAGTTTAGCAATGAAGTTTTAGAGTCCATCAAATAATGCTTTGGAGTACATAATCCAAGCTCTATATTCCATCAACAAAGATTTAGAGTACATTAGCTAAGCTCCAGAGTTCATCAGTGAAGCTCTAGAGTCCAACAAGCTGGATTTAAAGTCCAAAAAGTTAGATTTAAAGTCCAACAAGTTGGATTTAAAGTCCAACATGCTCATTCTAAAGTTCAATATTCTAGCTAAAAACTTGCTTAGAATCAACATAGAAGGATATGGGAAGATAAGAAGAAGCTAAAAATATTTTTTAGTGGTTGAAAAGGGTTCAAAAGTGCATGGAAAGAAGGTTAAGAATAAGGGAGAGTGTTAAAATAATATATTCTCACCCACCTACCTTGTTAGCTCTAGAGTCTCTCAGTAGCCAGCAAAAAAATTTAATGCCTAACTATTTGATTTTTGAACTCATCTTGTTGAGTGGGAATGTAAGAGGTAGGTAAAGACAAAATAGAAGAAGATAAAACATCATATAGTATGTGTTATAAAAATAATACAACTATAGACTATGAGAAATATAGAGAATAAAACAAATAGAAAGGAGAAGAAATATACATAAAGTAACAATAGCCTATAGAAAATAGACAAGGTGGGATATAGGAATAGAGTAGAATAATGTTTCACATGATAGAATTCTGATAAAGAGTGAGAAATAAAGAATATTTTTTTTGAAGATCATTAGTAGTGACTTTTTATAACAACTATAACTATAGAAATAAGGTATTTTTTGTAATCAATTTTTGTACTAATATGTTGTGTGTGTGTGTGTGTGTGTGTGTGTGTGTGTGTGTGTGTGTGTGTGTGTGTGTGTGTGTGTGTGTGTGTGTGTGTGTGTGTGTGTGTGTGTGTGTGTGTGTGTGTGTGTGTGTGTGTGTGTGTGTGTGTGTGTGTGTGTATGCATACACACATATGTATATACATACATACATACACACACACACACACACACACACACACACACACACACACACACACACACACACACACACACACACACACACACACACACACACACACACACACACATATATGTATGTATGTATGTATGTATGTATGTGTGTGTGTATGTATGTATGTAAGTATGTATGTATGCATATGTGTGTGTGCGTGTGTGTGCTTGCACATGAATTTTATGTATACTATAGTTCTAAATAGGGAAGATCCTATTTTAGTGTTTTAAGTTTTTTTTAGTGTGTTTACTACCTTATACTGTTAACTTTGAGATTATTCATGATATAAGTCATTATGGCATTTATTTGATCTTATCATAGATGTTTTAGAGATACCCACACCTGGGATTTCATTTTCAACAAACAACAAGGTTATAATTATTGTGCAAAATGAAAAACATGTCTATGAGTAGCTATAGGTACTCATGGAAATGGTCTGAGATATGTTTCAAAATTAGTATATCTTTTGTCCCTAATAGGTATGAAAACACCCATTTATATTAAATAGGATTAGTGTACATTATTTTATCACCTTTTATCCATGTTTGTGCCTTGCACTCTTTGTGTACTTGTGAGTCTTGATTTCCCCAACCTTGAGAGTATGTTGTGTTTTACATCCCTCACCTTAGCCTACCTCATGTCTCTTTTTTCCTTGTCATGCTTTGCATGATTCCTTGTCCATGTCTCCTCAGGAAAGCTGGAAGGTGTTGAAAGCATGTATGCAGTCACTAGTATGAATTATTACTCTTAATTTAGTGGTCATTAAGATATATTACCAAATACACTATTATTTTTCCTAGATATATTTTAGATAGTGCTAAAATTATTTGGTGGCATATTACTAATCATGGATCTAAGTGGTAGATGGAATGAAGTAGGAATACCATGTTGGGAGTGTTAATGTTTTTTGGAAAGGTGAAGACCTACATTTTGATCCATTTAGAAATAAATATGATTTTTATTAATGCTTAGGTACATTTTTTTATAAAACTATGAAATAATAATATTTCATTCATAGCAACATGAAATAATATAGTGAAATAAGGAGGAATGTAATAAGGTATGGATGGGGAAACACCTATGGCACTAGGGGATAGTAGGTCATTTTTATTGACACTTATCCCTTTCATTTTTTGATAATAAAAAAATTAATTAAAACAAGGACCAATAAAAAAAAGATGAACTTATAAGTGTTTAGGCTTGAATAAAGATGGTTTTCAAACTCAATTTAGTAGGATATTACAAATAGAACAATTGAAAAAATTCTATTTTCATTTAAGTTAGATTAATTATCTTGTTGTTATTAATTTTTTAGAGATTGATAGAAAGTGTTCATAAGTTATTGGTGTTGGAATATTATCTATTCATATTATAGGGTAATGAGGGTGATCATTTTGGTATGTTGATAAAATTTCAAGATAATAGGGATTAATTATTATGTGTTATAACTTTGACCAAAAACTCCATTAAATCCATGGCGGTGTGCTAAAATAAGTTGTATTGTAAGCTTGTGAAGATTTGGCATGACCATGGACTAACTGATGATATTATTTTATATTTATAGTAGAATAAGAGTTTTATGATGATAAGAAAAAAACAAAAGTGGTCCTTTGTTGTAATTTTTCATAAGCTTGTAGTGATTTTTCAACCATATCAAGAGTGGGTTGAAAAGTTTGAACATGTTGATGTGTGGTAATACTTGATGCAAGGAGAGGGATAAATAATGGAGGAAATAAGATGTATTCCCTTAATTAGTTTTAAATTGTTTCTTTGTTTTTATGATTTTAATTAATTTTTCATAGGTACAAAGAACACCTTAGTGTACCGCTTCACTAATTTTGTCACTAAAATTAAAATGGTGGTTTATCTCTATCATAGGAGGCGATGATAGCCACATTAACCTGCATTGGTCTAGAGGTTATGGGGAATAATAAGGTGTAATATAAGATTTAGTACATTTTATGTGAGGTATTCCATGCAATAAGGTCATCATTTTATTTAATTACACTATAATGAGAGGCACCATAGTTGGGATGGATTACATCGATATGAGTGCCTTTCTATTTTTATACTATTAATACTCATTCAAAATGAGATTTAAGATTTTGGGTCATTAAAAAACTATATTTATTGGTAATACCACCATCATGTATGATAAGACCTAGGATGAAACCCTCATTAAAAAATAGGCATGTGTGATTACACTATCAAAATTAGTTCATTCATCTTGTTCAATAAGTATAAATTTGATGGTGAGTTTAAGGTATGGGTGAGATTGCATTCAAATGTTGACCATGGAAAATATAATACATCAAATCCTTTTACATATTTTAGAATTTGGTAGTATCTGAGGAGATAATGGAGTGTAGTTCCTAAAATTTCCATACCTCCACTATATTATTTAACATTATTTTTATCTCTTAGTAGCCATTCTCTAAAATCCTCTTGGATGTCCTTTACAGATTTTTATATCCATTACATCCCTAAGTATTAAATAAAATTATATATGTTTTTTATAGTATAAACTTTAGTTTGAAGCCTTTCATTCCATTATATGTTGATCCCTTAAGGTTCAAAACTCTAGTAGGAATTATATATTCTTCAACACTTTTTGACAATTATAAGTATTAATGTAATAACTAGGTCAAGCTTTGATATTATAATCTAGTATTAGGTTTAACATTTTATATATTTCCATTTTTATATATTTTTAATATAGGAAGAGGGGGAGATGGATGAGTTTATAATTCTTATAGCATTATCATTTTCCATTTTTCAAAAATTCCTTATTGTATTTACATGTTGAGTCTAGATTTCCATTCACTTAGTTTCACTTTTCTTCTTGATCATTTGACTGTCATTTTATTCTTGGATTCTTACCCAATAATAAATCACTAATTTGGAACAAAAATCAAATCATCTCCACCACCTATCCTAGAATTAAAAATATTAATTAAATTATAAAGTGAATCACAATGCCACAATAAACTATAAGACTTCACTTAATTAATGTCTCAAGAGACTTGAGGGATTTGTTATAGAGAAGCCTCAAATCATGAGGACTTCACTAAATAAATACCTTTCAGGATTCTTGGACTTTACCAAAAATAGTGCTTCAAGGGTTTCACTAGATCATGCCACATGCACTAGGTAATTTGGTATGGGTGAGATTGCATTCAAATGTTGACCATGAAAAATATAATACATCAAATCCTTTTACATATTTTAGAATTTGGTAGTATCTGAGGAGATAATGGAGTGTAGTTCCTAAAATTTCCATACCTCCACTATATTATTTAACATTATTTTTATCTCTTAGTAGCCATTCTCTAAAATCCTCTTGGATGTCCTTTACAGATTTTTATATCCATTACATCCCTAAGTATTAAATAAAATTATATATGTTTTTTATAGTATAAACTTTAGTTTGAAGCCTTTCATTCCATTATATGTTGATCCCTTAAGGTTCAAAACTCTAGTAGGAATTATATATTCTTCAACACTTTTTGACAATTATAAGTATTAATGTAATAACTAGGTCAAGCTTTGATATTATAATCTAGTATTAGGTTTAACATTTTATATATTTCCATTTTTATATATTTTTAATATAGGAAGAGGGGGAGATGGATGAGTTTATAATTCTTATAGCATTATCATTTTCCATTTTTCAAAAATTCCTTATTGTATTTACATGTTGAGTCTAGATTTCCATTCACTTAGTTTCACTTTTCTTCTTGATCATTTGACTGTCATTTTATTCTTGGATTCTTACCCAATAATAAATCACTAATTTGGAACAAAAATCAAATCATCTCCACCACCTATCCTAGAATTAAAAATATTAATTAAATTATAAAGTGAATCACAATGCCACAATAAACTATAAGACTTCACTTAATTAATGTCTCAAGAGACTTGAGGGATTTGTTATAGAGAAGCCTCAAATCATGAGGACTTCACTAAATAAATACCTTTCAGGATTCTTGGACTTTACCAAAAATAGTGCTTCAAGGGTTTCACTAGATCATGCCACATGCACTAGGTAATTTGTAATTAAATGTTACAAACTAAAAGCATTACCCTAGAGAACTATTAAAATAATAAATAAAAAAAGAAAACCCTATGGAATTATAAAAAATAATATTCACAACAATTTATTAAACATTTATGATATTAAATGTCTAGATTATTTATTAATAAATAATCAATTATAGTCAAAACATTTATAATGGCCAATTTCATAAAAAATATCAGTTCAAACAACTAAATGTACATATACACTATAATTGAATTGTACATTAGTAATGTAAATATTTAAACTAGTGTGGTGTTTAAATATGGTGTCTATGATAATATGTGCAAGGAATATCTTAATAACTCTCTTATTAAAACATTTTTATTAGATTTGAGAAATTATATTTTCAACAACCCTATGAAGGTGAAAAGATCATCTTTCACTTACTCCCATGAATCTTAAAGGGCCATAAATATATTTTAAAAATAATTCAATCTAAGATTTATGGACAATACATTTTTTAAGGTGAAACTGATATGGAGATCTTGAATTTGTGTTGAGTATTAGTCTTCTAATGTTACCAAGTGGGGAGTGTTAGACACATGGATGGAGAGAGAGGTTATCCATGTAGTTGCTTGGTTGTTATAAACACTGATATAGATATTTTTTATGAAAATTAAATATTTGGATTAAAAACATAATTGAAGGCCACTAGGGGAATTATATTAGGACAAAAACACATGTCTATATGGTTTAAAATGACATTGGTGTATATGGGTATGCAAGAGAAAGTAGTTATGGGACCTAAGGAAACCATACACAAAGAAAGAACATTGAAAAATATTAGGTATCAAAGGATATAAAAAAGGAGATGATTGGAAGGGTGCATAGTGGAAGTAAATGGGGGAGACAAAGTGAAAGGGTGATCCATGGGACAACTAATGGAAAAAAGTGAGATAATAAAATTACAAAGTCAAAAATTCCATAAAAATATATAAGAGTGATAAATCACCTTTGATACTAATGATAATTCTAAAATCCTTATAAAGTTGATTGAAGTTTTTTAGTAGATGAATTCTTCATCGAAGATTATTTATGTTATGTTATTGATTTATTTCCAAGGGTATATTTATTTAATTATATTAGGTATGAAATTTTTTGAGGAAGAGGGGTTAGAGCAAAAAATTATTTGAGGTTTTTGTTATGGGTTATAGGTAATAGAAAAATTAGCCAATTAGTCTACCATTATTTTTCTCCCCCTATATTTATGTTTAATAACCATTCAATCAAACTTGTGAAGGTTATTTACAAGTAGATGAAGTATACATGACATATTCTAGTTCACGGGGATATTGATTGGGATTAATTGGTGTTATTCGAGTTACATAACTATAGAAATAGAATTTAGTATAATTTATGAGTCACATTCTATAACAATATTTATAATTTATCATTATCAATATGCAAGCTAAATTCCATATTTACAAGGATAAATTCATACATAGTTGTTAATTTGATACCTTATGTATTATACATATTCTTGATAGAAATGTCTTGTTTCATCCCAAATGATTCCTCCAATCCCTACATGAATTGGGTTGCATATTTGTTTCCTCATAAAAATTTAATTTATTCCAACCTACTAGAGAGCATTCCCAACTCACTTTATCCCTAATTGTAATCCATTTCATTTAAAAATAATAATGAACATTCCACTTCTTTGTTTTACAGTACTATTATATAATGGATGAGTGCATATTGCCATATTTTTCATGGAGGTCACATAAGGAAGTACTTAAAATATTGGCTTTCATTTCTTAAGCATGATTACTTGAGTTCTCTTTCCATTAGAAAAAAAACATATAATTGATTTCATGAGAGAGTTTTAAAACAATATGTATTAGATAAATTTTAGTTAAATATATTATTATAAGCATATTTATTGGTATGTTTGTCTATTTCTGTAGAGCTTGGTCGATTGTAGTTATTTTATACCTAGGCTAATGAAACCAATAATCCATATATTCCCAAAGTGCTACTCCTAGTATCCTTGTGATTAAAATATGTTAAATGGTTTTAGAATATTGATTACAATTGTGATTTGAGGGCCCAATAAAAATTTAGTGTTAAATATTATCTAATATAGGTATTTTTGAATACTTGACTAACCATATGAATTCTTTTTTTCTATCTATTTTATCCCAAAGGTGATTTAATTGTGTTCTAAAAGTAGTGATATGTTGGTTGATAACTTGATATGTGAGGCTGCTATTACCTATCCTATGTTGGTGAATGCCCATATTAATATATCCTAATTATTTTTAAGAATATTTAGGCATGAATGTATTTATATTTTAAGGATTTCGTGTTATATTTGATACCATAAACCAACTACCACTAATGAGAAATTAATACATTTTTTATTATCATGTTGATTTGACTCATAATAATCTACAACCAGTGGTACTTAAAATGTATATTGAAAGGATTGCATATTTTCATTAGATATTTTGGGCAATACATTCCAAATGGAATCCCATAAAGGGTTAATTTCCCCATTTTATATATGCTAACTTAGAAGAGTCCCATTTTTTTTAATTCATAGAGAAGTTTGAAGGTTTAAGTGAATCTCTTTAGAGGTTGAAGTTGTGATAAGATAAATGTGTGTTTACAATATTTTTATTGTAGAATAGCCTGTAATGGAATATTATTAACTTAATATAATCTCCATGCTACTTCATAGATACTTATTTTTTTAAAAGTAAGATATTTTTAAAGTTTAAACATCCCTCTTTTTCCATTTTGGAATATTGACAAGGCTATAAGAGGATTTTTTTCCTTTCTAAAGAAAGTTTCTCCAAATATGAACTAATTGTATTTACACCTCATAAAGGAGGGTATTTAGAAAAAGCTTGTAAATTAGGATTATTTGTAAAAAATTTCAATAATTTAAGTTTTTTAGGTGAAGAGGGAATCCTATATAGGTGGAAATAAATTTACTTCTAGTGAATGGGAGTATTCAAATAATTTTCCATTTTTTCATTATTGAAGTTTTGATAAATACAATATTAGATTTGGCATATTTAACATGCTCCCTTGATGTTGTGTTAGCACCCATTCATCCTAACTCTTTTATTGTTTAGTATGTGTTATTAATAAAATATTAGATGCATATGATTTATAAGTCCTATTATCTATTTGTAATTATCTCACATGTATAGAAAATATTAGTTTTAAGTATATTAGTTCAAATAGAGAGCCTATGTAATATGAAAGATCATCTATTGAATATTTTGTATTGAGGCTTGTACAAAAGAGGTGGCCTTATAAAATAGGCCCATCATACTTTTTGGTGCAATTATATTATTTTAATATAATATTATATCTTCTTTTTTTTAAGTGGATATTTATTATATTTTATTTTACTAGATTAGTATGTGTATAAGTAGGCTCCTAAGATATAATATCAAAGCAATTTATAGGGTCATTTTCCATAAAAATTATAGACACTAAATATGAATTATATATCACCTTAGTCTTGTACACTTATAAAATACTTATCATGGTTGTACCTTCAATTTTAAAATACTTATCTTGGAGTCATAGACCTATATAAAAATTTTGTTTAAAATATAGTAAACATATATATCAAAAAGATTTAAACTATTTTGGCATCCTACTTAAATAACATAAGACTGAAGGGGTTAGATTATTTTTGAACAAATATTTGGACACTATGAATTAACAAGTCAATTATTAACCCCAAAATATTTTGAAGAGTATAAAAATATTTTTTTGATGTTGGGATGCTTGTGATTATCTTGTTGAACCAATTATTTTGGGATATAACTCTAGTAAGACTCTTTGAAAAAACATCAGAACACCCCCCATATGATGGTAATAATTATATCAAAGGAAAATGAGAAATAACTTGTTAACCTTATAACATAAATACTTATAATATGGATTAAACTCTAATCCCAACTTGTTATTGTCAATTCCCAATAGAAAATCACATTGGACACTCTCTATGAGATAAATGGTTAGTATTTGCAGACTAATATGAGTAAATTTTTTAACACAACTCAAATTTTGGGAGAATGCCATATGGTACCAGATTGGATATTCTTAAATTTTATGGTTAATATCCCACCAATTGATTTTTTAGAGCCCAAAATGTCTCATGACATTTTTAGACCCATGTGTAAAAATATTAGGATCCTTCAAAGTTTGAGAGGTGTTTTGGCCTCTATCATATGGTCTCTTATGACTTTCACTATATTGTAGTTTACCTGATATAGTTCCCTATGCCCTTGCTTCAGTAGTCATATTTTCCTCTTGTTCATAGTTAGAATTTCCCTTATATGGTGCAATTTTATGGTCTCCATGTTCATTTTGGGTCTAATACATGTGATTTCAATCCGTCTAGGTTTTGAATTATTAAAAATTTAAATTATCCATGCCTTAACCTTTTATAATTTTAGGTCTACCTATAATCATGTTTATATTTCATAGACCTAGGTTATTTTTTTAATAATGATTTTGATACTTATGACTATGGCCACATTGATATACCTATGATTGAATTTTAATAAAATAACTAATGGTCAATTTTTTTAAGTTGAATTCATTAAAATTTATGTTAAGTTATGGAGCTAAAAGCTTCACTATTATGGAAATGGTGGAGGTTGCTGGGTTACATAGTAACCGACGTCGGTCAGAACCTATCGACATCAGTCACGCAGGAACTGGAATATACCAACATTGGTTATGCATCGGCTGACATCGATCATCTCCAGATAGACAGTGACTGACATAGATCATCTGTGCATTCTAGAGCTATTCTAATTTTAGATGAATAGTCAATTTGTATGTAAAGACTAATTTTAGTCTTGAGTCTGCATTTCTAATTATTGTTTGGTTTGGGATCTATTTAAGAGACCCATGGGGATATATTGTACTCAGGACTAAGAAGGATTAGATCCTCAAGTGTAAGATCTAGAAGGTCTACAAGAGTGCAAGATCAGGAAGATCTACAGGTAAGCAAGGTCAGTTGATCTATGGGGTAGCAAGATCAAGTAGATCTATGGGTGTGTGTGTGCAAGCTCAATTAGATTTGTGGGGTAGTAAGATCAAGAAGATCTGCAACACATGGTGTAAGCAAGACCAATTAGATCTACAAGGTGCAAGATCAAGAAGGTCTGTGGATGAGAGTAGGCAACAACAACCATTGGGTTGATTGTCACTAGAGGGAACAACTCGGTTATTGAGTTGGTTGTAATTAATTGAGAGAGAGAGAACTCTTGAGGGAGAATTACTGGACACCCAAGAGGTGTGGGAAGAAGAGATTTATTCATTGTATTTCCTTTTAGAAGAGTGTAAAATAAGATTATATTGTTTCTCATATCACATATTCTTTATTATTTCTAAATTCTAGTTACTTATTACTTCTGGTTTAATTCCGTGTTTAGTTGCTTATACAAAGGTAATCAATTGTACTCTTAGGAAAGGATCCTGACAATTGGTATCAGAGTAGGTTCATCAGAGTGTGTTAGTGTTTATTGATTATAGGTTCACTCACAGGGGTTTCTGTTTGAGTGGTTAGTAAATCAATGGCAAACAAAAGTAAGCTAAGAATGGAGAAATTTAATGGCAAAGGGGAAGTGTAGCTGAAGTTGTAGACTGACAACACATGGGTGTTGAAGGATGTCATGCATGTACACATCCTAAAGAGGAATTTGATTTCTGTAGGGAAGTTGGGTGATGAGGGTTGCATAGTAACTCTCACAATGGAATCTTGGAAAGTTTCCAACGGTGGACCTGTATTAGCAAGAGGGAAGAAAGTAGGTACACTTTATCTATCTATTGTATTACTGATTCTCCTGTTTTATCTACCTCAGATGTAGATGCAAAGATGTGGCTCTATAGGCTTGGTCACATGAGTGAGAAGGGAATGGATGTTCTTAAGTCAAAAGGTAAGCTTTCAGATTTGATAGACTAAGATTTATGTGAGCATTATATTTTTGGGAAATAGTTGAAAGTGAGGTTTCTCACAACTGGGTCAACAAAGAAGAAGCATAGGTTGGAGCTTGTTCACACAAACATGTAGAGACCAGCTCAGGGAGCTTCTATTGGAGGATCATAGTATGATGTTTCTTTCATTGATGATGATACAAGAAAGGATTGGGTCTATTGCATAAAGAGGAAATCTAATGTTTTTGACATATTTAAGAACTAGAAAGCCTTGGTTTTCAAGGAGAAGATGATGGATAGTGATCAGCTCAAGAGGCTAAATAATTCTGAGTAGGGGAATGTTGATTTGGACAAGGTTATGATCCAAAATGAGCTCACAAGTAAAAATCATCACTCACAAAAAAAATAGATACTGACGTTGGTTAGGTAAGAACCAACATCGATCAGGCAGGAACCAACGTCAGTTTGGTGGAGACCAATGTTGGTGATGTCAGGCAGGTTTAGGCAGGAACTGACATCAGTCTGGTGGAGACCGAAGTTAGTGATGTCAGGCAGGTGGAAACCAATGTCAGTCGGGTAAGAATTGATGTCGGTCAGGTCAGTCACATGGAACCGACATCAGTCAAGTGTAGACTGAGAGATGACCGGGATTGGTCATTGTTAGAATGAAATTTGGGTGGACAGCAAGTTGTCAATGAGTTACAAACACCCATGAGGAGGCCTAAAAGGGTAAGTAAGCCTCAAATTCATTATTCCCCTTCTTTATAATACTTGTTGCTCACTAATGGTTGAGAACCAAGAAGTTTTGAAGAGGCAATGTAGGTAGAATCTAGGAAACAGTGGGAGCATGGCATGAATGAGGAAATTGATTCCTTGGAAGAGAACCAAACATGGGATTTGGTAGAGTTTCTAGCCAAAAAGAAATCATTGAAAGATGAATGGATTCATAGGTTAAAGAAATGAGAGAATGGATAGGTGAGATAGAAGGCTAGGTTATATGGTCTTGAGCAAGCTCTAAGATAGTGGTATTTGAGGTTTGACAGGTTTATGACAAAGCATGGCTTTAGTCAATGTCAATGTGACCATTGTGTTTATTTTACCAGGTTAGATAATTATAGCTACATTATCCTATTATTGTATGTAGTGTATATGCTTGTTGCAGGGTCACACATGTAGGGAATTACTGAGCTAAAGGTAAAAGTAGCTTAAACATTTACTAGGAAGGATTTAGGAGTAGCGAAAAAAATCCTTGGCATGAGTATTTCTAGAGATAGGGAAAATCATAGGTTGATTTTATCTTAAGAAGATTATGTGAATAAGGTAGCGGAGAGGTTTGATATGCAAGATGCAAAATTGGTAAGCACACCTATGGTGAGACAGTTCAAGTTGAGCTATGAATAGTATCCTAAATCACATAATGAGGTTGGGTACATGGTATGTACTAGACCTGATATTGCCCAAGCAGTGGGAGTTGTTAGCAAGTTTATGGCCAATCTAGGAAAGGAGCACTAGAAAGCAGTTCAGTGGATTCTCAGATATTTGAGAGGGACTAACAATAGGTATTTATGTTATGCAGGGTCAAACACTTCTCTACATGGGTATGTAGATTTAGATATGGCAGGTGACTTGGATGGCAAGGGAAGCACCACATAATATGTGTTCACTATTGGTGGAATGGCAGTTATCTAGATTTTAGAGTTGCAAAAGGTTGTTGCAGTCACGGTGGCTAGCAAGGATAAGAACCCTGCAAGTATGCTAACAAAGCCAGGAATAAAGGAGAAGTTGAATATTAATTCAACTTTTGTTGGTCTTCAAGATCAAACATGAAGATGGAGATACAAGCTAGAAACAATTA
>JARHVA010002746.1:852500-942500 GCA_037957365.1 Torreya grandis | reverse complement strand
CTTCACTTTGCATATTTCATAGAGGTCCCATCATCAATAATTGAGTTATACAATAGCTAATTTAGCTTTATGAGTGCATGTAAATTGTGAATATTAAGCTTATAATTTATAAACATATTTATTCACGCCTATTTACTATAATATTTGTCTAAATTTAAGGGATTTGTGATTTCTTTGCTAGTGGAAGTAAATTGGGTGGAGTGATCATAGTCGATAAATCCTATATTCAGATTTGTGTTATTTTAAGATTATCATGCATCACATTAATCTTATATATTGATATAAGGTATCTCCCCTTTGTCTCATAGAGACAAAAGAATAGAGATTAGGTGAACTCTCATATTTATTGTCTCAGGTTGTGTGCACCTTTAGAGTTTAAGTAATTGGGTTCACACTATAATGAAATTAGTGCCTTTTATCTTATCTTCTTAGGGACCCAATGCAAACATGGGATCCAAAAAATTAGCACCAGTTTTCGGGATTATAATTTTGTTTTCATCTAAAGAAGATCTTGATTATTTTTATTACTTTTAAAATATATTTTTGTTATTCATAGTTGATGTGCATTATGGGTGAACTCATTCATTATGTTTTTTCAACTTTGTCATCAAGAAAAATATTAATATTTCAGATCTAAAATATTTCACTCGAATTTAGGTATAAATTTATTATTTTTGTGATTAATTTGAGGTTATAAACTAAATAAGCTTGTGAATTTTTTAAGTTCAATTGAATTTTGAGTAAGTTTGGAATATTTCTCCCTTTTAGCCTAATAATTATCAAGTTGAAGGACTTGCATTTTAATTCTGAGGAAGATCATATTAAGAATTTGAATCTTAAAATGTATTTCATGAAATATTTATTTAAAGGGATACAAGTGTAGAGGCCTATGGACATATTAGGTAAGTCTTTTCATTATATTTTTTAATATCTTACTACTGTGAGTACTATTGGTTCTATTTAAGTAACAACAAAGAGATTTTAACTCAAGATGTAAGTGAAATCCACTCATCTTCTTTTGATTATTTTGAACCATTTGAAAAACTAGTTAGTCATAGAAGTAAATACCAATTTAAATTTGGTAGTGGTCATAGGTTCATTTCCCTTGAAGGATATTTTATCTTATTTTATTCTACTTTGTTTGAGAGGCAAAAATTGTCACAACCTTTTCCTTTGTTCATTGAGTTATATTTTTAAAGGAAAATAATTTATCCCTACACATAAAATTTTGCTCAAGTTTATACACCTTTAAATCATAATTTACCCATTCATCAACCCATGCCTGCCACAATGTTAAATCAAAAAATAGTTGGCCATATGTTTGGTAATAATTTACTTAATCCCAATCAGAATGTGGAAAGGTTTAGTAAAATTGATTTATTTGAGATGAAATGATATAAAAATAAAGTTATACTAATTTAAGAAAAGACATTGATTAATATTAAATGAAATAATGTAGTCTTAGGTGAATAACACTTGAGAAATTTTGTTAATATCATTGATAAAATTATGTATAAAGATTTTCTGATTAAGTTATTCATTCACACTTTGGAAGAAGATGATGGTGGTTTAATGCCATGCTTGATATCAACATTGATTCATGGCCTAAGATGAAGTGAGCATTCAAGATCAAATATAGAGATATAACTAAGGCAAGTTTTTTAATCAGCAAATTTTAAAATATAAAGAAATGTCCTAATGAGTGTGTGTAGTATTTTGATATTAGACTAAATAAAACTTTGCCTAAAGGTCCTAAAAATGTGAGGCCTAGTAATTCCACATGTTTAATTAAATACTATGATGCATTTAATAATAAAATTAGTTTCTATCTCAAATACAAAAGCCTATATAATTTGAGATAGACCTATGCCATGACCATTTAAATTGAGAATAATATTAGAGCCATTTGAAGGCCTACAAGATTAAGTGAGGTAAAATTGTTGAACCATGATAATCAATGATTAAAAAAGTATTTGAGCATGGATTATTTTTTTTTAAATAATGGGAGCTTTCAATTATTTTTCATATCAAATGGACCAAAATGAGAAGGTTTACCTTTATTGAAAAAAAATAAATACATTAAATCGAGGCCACACAATCAAGAGAAATGACCAAAATGTCACAAATTAAATGATAGAGTAAAAAGGATATTTCACTAGGAAAGGAGGCTTGATGATAAGACCATTGATAAAAAAACACGTGACCCACTTGTTAATTTAATTGAGGTTTATTAAAAAGGCAAATTTTAATGGTGTGAGGGCTATTCATGTTCATTTCCATTGTACTATTTATCCAACTATGGTGTATATTGTTGATGATATTGACAATGATAAAGAAACCTATGAATCTTAAATGTTTCATGTAAATGAGTATAAATCCAACATGACACAAACTTATGATGCATACATGTTTGATTTTGTTAAGGAGTCAATAAACATGGCAAAAACCTATGATATGTATGCTCATTATTTTGAGTATTTGAGGGTAAAAATGATTTAAAATAATTATGGTAATATGCCATTTTATGAGGACATTTAAGTTATTTTAAAATATTAAAATCTTTACATAAAAAGTGGATATAATTTAAGAAATAAGTAATAAAAAAATAAGAAAAGGATAAGGTAGAAGCTACCAAGGTTGCCCTTCTTGAAAAAAATGACAATACAAGCAAAAATCCTACAACTGTTACACAAAAGAATATTACTCTACCATAGCTAACTATGTAGAGAAAAAATGTGAAATAACCAAGAGGTAAAATGACACTTCTCACTACTATTTTTATATTCTCCCTCTTTTAAAAATGTAATTAAAAATAAGAAGCAAAGATTTAAAGTTGTTCCTACTATCCCATATAAAAAAATGTTTCATCTTAGCCCTATTATATAGGACAATCATTATCCCAATATCTAGCCTTATGTATCCCTAATGTGAATGCTATCAATTTTATTCCAAATACCCCATGCCAAAATAAAATGATTGTGATATGTCCTTAGTGTTAATTTAGTTAAAATTTATTGTCCTTGTTATCAAATTTTTAATAATCTTGAACATAGGCATAGAGTATTCACTTTCCTTACTGTCCAAAAGCTTATTGTTCCACCCACCCCTATATATAATTAAGTGAAGTTGATGATCATAAATAATAAATGTTTGAGATATATTAGGGATATCATTAGTATAAACCATAATTTGCCTGTTAATGGATGGTTGCCACATAATTGTATGTTTGATTCTCTAGTCACATAAAATATTATGCCTCCATATATGATTATTTAATTTATTGTAAGTATTTATAAAACATATGGAAAGTGATATTCTATAGATTGAAATTAAGTTCTAGTGGTGGGATGCATAAAAATACTTAATGGTCTAGGTTGATATTTATCTTGGGAAGTTTATTTCCATGGATTTTGTGGTTTTGGATTACCCTCCCAATAAAGTAATTATGTTCTCATTAAAATGGGTTGCTTAATTTGGAATAAATGTTAAAATGGACATCATATGTCACTATTTCATTTGAAGGAGAATTGGTAAGGATTTGTAGAGAACATAGAGTGTTACATTTAATTAAATATTCCCTAAAATCATTGAATAAAGTGTTATATGATGATGTGGATGTGGAAAATTTTATGATGTAGATTAGTTTTATTATAAATCAAGTTGATCCTTACTTATATTAAAAAATTAATGATCTAAATGTGTGTGACCTTTGAAGCATGTTTTTTGATGAATCCTACTTTAGATAATGCATAGGATCAGGCATGGTATTGTGTTCTCTATAGGGATATGAATGCCCAAATAATGTGTAAAAATATGGGGCACTATTGTTGGGTCTCAATATGGCCTCAAAATTTAAAATTAAGAATCTTATTGTGAAAGGGGAATAATAATTAGTGGTGAAACATGTGATAAAAACTAGGAGACTTAATAAATATAAAAATTATTTCTAGGAATATTTGGAATAATTTCAATCAATTAATATTATTGACATTGAATAATCACTTAATTACCTTACCAACTAGATGGATGTGTATACATATTTGTACTAATATGACTTTATTGTACCTTTCTATATGTATAATGTGGAAGTTCTTGTGAGGCCCTTAGTAACTAATAATATTAATCACTAATAGGTATTTGAAGATGATAATTATATCATAAAGTTCATGATTTATACAAATGATTTATAAGATCAATTAATCAATCTAGATCTTCATGTTGAAAAAAATGAAGGAAAAGAAGTTTTTTTAGGCCAAGAAGTGATTAAATTTCAAACCAATATAATCCTAAGAGGATTGGTGACTCTTAGAATGGCATTTGAATTTTTCTATATAATTAAGCACAAGATTATCCTAGCCTTGAAATATGTTATATAAATCTATTTTGGAATAGGCACTACACCCAAACAAGTGTTTGTTGGTAAATGCTTGAAAGATAATGAAGTTAAAGCTTTCATAAATATGCTAAGAAAATATAGAGACTAGTTGTCATAGTGATATGATGAATTAAAATCTTGTATAAAAGTTGTGATTTAGCCTTGACCCCATTACAACCCAATACAAAACCTTTCATTCAAAATTATAGGCCCATTAATCCCACTTTGGCACTAAGATGAAGAGTGAACTAATATAATTAATAGAGGGTGGAATTATCTAGTTGGTAAACTATTCTTCATGGGTTCCAAACCTTGTTCCAGTTATAAATAAAAATGGTGTTGTAATTATATACATGTATTTTATAAATTTGAATAATGTCCTTGAAATATAATTATCTACTACCTAACATGGATCACCTATTGTAAAAGGTGATTGGATTGTACTGATGTCAACATTAGATGGTTTTTCTAGGTACAACCAAGTTGTTGTGAAGGAATCAAAGATACATAAAATAACATCCTATGTATATTTGAGGATGCCCTTTAGGCTTATGAATGTTGAGGAAAAATTCAAAAGAGTGATGCATCATGCATTTATTTGTCTGATAAATGGGATTATGGTGGTCTATTAGGATGACATTACTATTTTTCAGAGAAGAAATTAAATCACATATATTACATAAAAATATATTTTAAGAGATGTAGGGAATATTGGATATCTCTCAATCCTAAAAAAATATTTCAAACATTTTTCTTTGCTTCCCCACATATAGTGGTTTTTTTTTTTTTTTTTTAAAATATTCAAGAAGAATATAGAGGAACATGATCAACCCATACTATTCTATAGTAAAGCATTACAACATAATAAAATTAAATATGCCATAAAAAAATTAATATTTTTCACATATAAAATTTGTAAAAGCCTCCATGCCACAAATTAAGATTTTCCTATTTAAGGAATCTAACCCCCACACCATGGTCAAAGACATTTTCTAGACACTTAAAGTAAAAGATGCAGATGGGTTAACAAATTGAAGGAGTTTGATCTTGAATTACATAATAAAAAACTCATTAGGGGAAAAGGAATATCCAAATAAATTATGAAGATAACTCATGATGATTCTAAAGTGAAAATTTTAGAAGGAAAGATCAACTTGGACAAGGAAAAATTAAGTAATTAGATTGTTATAGGAATATAATATATTATTTGATTTTTTATTTTCCTAATTATTTGAATAAATCACAATGAATAAATCATACATTATTTTCCCAAAAGTATGTTATAAATAAGAAGGGAATGGATTGGAATAGCTCTAAAATAATTATAATTAGGTATGTCTATGAATAAAAATTAATAAAGATGTTCAAGAAGTTTCACAATGGGTTATATAACAATTATTATGTAGCAAAGGTTACAACTTATAAAATTATCATAATTGGTTATTAGTGGCCTTCAATTTTTAATTATTTTAATCAAATGGTAAGAAGGATAATTAATCATGTTAGTAGTTTTTTGGGAGAATGAAATAGTTTGGTTCTCTCCTTATAATACATGTGATCATAGAATCTTCATTACAATAATGGGGAATTGACTTTGTTAAAGAAATTAATGACATCTAGTGATGGCCACAAATGGGTCTTGGTAGACACTGATTATTTTACCAAATGGTTAGAGGCCATCTTGGCCAAGAATTTAACTCACAAATTTGTGATGTATTTTATGTATAATAATATTACTACCAAGTTTAGGGTGCCTTCAAAAATTATTGCTAATAATTCTATGTTTTAGAGAAAGAAATTTTATAGAGATGTGTAAAAGATTTGGTTTTAATATGATTTATGACTAAAAATATTACCCTCAAAGGATTTTATAGGTTGAATATAGTAACAAAAAATTGATCATAATTATGTAGGAAACTCTTAAAATAAACAAGAGGAAGTGGGAGAAAAAGCCTAGATTTTCCATATGGGTAGATATGATAACCAAAAATAAATCCATAGGTAAGAACACTTTTACATTGGTGTATAGAATGAATGATACACTCCTTTATAATTTTAAGTTTCCCACCTTTCAATTTTTTCAAGAAATTAATGAGGAAAGGGTTGATCCCTATGCTGAAAGAATAAACTAGATCATTGAAATGGATGAAATTAGAAATAAATCACATGAGAGAGGTTTGATGTTCATTGAGAAAATGAAAATATTTTTTTGATAAAAGGGAAAAAAGAGTGATTTTTTGTTGGGTTATTAAAATTACTCTGGGATAAAAAACATGAATAAAATGGGAATCATGGAAAGCTTGATCTAATGTGGATTGAAACCTACATAGTTGAGATCAAAATTGGGGGAAAGACTTATTTTATCAAATATCTAAATTGTGAATTTTTGGAGCTTCCTATCAATGGATAACATCTAAAATATTTTTTAATTTCAATTTACAATAGATTTATTTTTAAAATATATTTAAATATGGTTTTTCTATTTCATTTCCTATTTGTATTCACTGTTAGTGTTTTATTTTGATTAATAAGTGATATATGGTAGTTTAATAGTTTTTAAATTACACAGAGGCATTAGTTTAGCTATCCCAATTTTAGTTGTAATATTTATATTAACTTTAATCCAAATGGATAAGGCCCACATTGCTTACACCAGGAAGATTATGGGATCTATAAACATCCACTTGGGGTATTTATCTTGTAGCCAAAGCCAATGTTGGATCCCATTTAATTTTATGATCCATATGATTAAAAATATGTGGATCCTTTAAAGGTTGAGAGTTTTTTTGACCTATATCATATGCTATCCTATGAGTTTTACCATTTTTTGGTATCCATGGTATGGTTCCCTATTCCCTTGCCTCATTGGTCATCTTTTCCTCTTATCCATAGTTAGAATTCCCTCCATGGTTCAATTTTGTGGTCTCTCTATTTATTTTGGGTCTAATCCATGTTATAATATCAATCCACCTAGGTTTTGAATTATTAAAAATTTAAATTATCCATGCCTTAACATGAATTTTTTTAGGTTTACCTGTATTCACTTTTATATCTATAAGACCTAGTTTCACTTTTTAAGGTTTCTTATGATCCTTATGACTATGGATATTTTCATGTCTTTAGAGAGATTTCAATAAAATCACCTATGGTCAAATTTTATAAGTTTTATTCATTAAACTTTTATTTCATGTCCATTTACTTATACCTAAATCTTTAACTTTACCTATGACCATTTTTACAAATATGCCTAGGTCTAATTTAGCTTCACTATATTAATGATTAAATCATGTGGTCACTTTGACAATATTGTTTATGGTATATAAAGACTTATGTATTTAGATTTTCCCATCCATCACTTGTGGACCTAATTACATTTAATAGTTGATCATGTAATAATTTTTCACTAAATGGTATTCTATATAAGAGGTTCTTGGTCTAAACCTAGGAAAAAGCAAAGTGGACTTGGTGACTTGAAAAATTATGGCTATGAAGGTATAATTACAAACCTAAATAAAATATAATGTGAAATGCAAAAATATCACACTTATATATCTATTCTAAGTTGAATGTAAAAAAGATTCCAAAATCCCATGATCTTGTGACTAATAAGTGACTACCACATGTTTTGCTCCAAGTGGCATGATTTAATAACTCAGATACTTTGCATAAATGAGTGTTAGAAGGATTGGAAGGATTATGTGAATTACATGGTGGTCCAATTGAAAATTTATTAGTGTATCATAGTGTTTTAATAATATTTCTCCATATGGACACAATACTAGATAAAAATGGTGATAAAGAGGTGGAGTTCATAAATTCCCATTTTAATAAGAACTTTCCATATGGAGACCATATATGCAAAAAAGAGCAAATTTCTTTTGGAAAAAATTGTATAAAATAGAATCTACAATTATACAATTCCACACATTAGAAAGATTGATGAAAAATAAAATGATGATTCCATGAAAACCATGATGTGGGGCCAATAAGAAGTGTCTAGGTGTTTCATTTTAATAGGCCATATAGTAGCAAGTAAATGAGAAAGATAAGAAGGGTCTACATAGTTTGAGAACTCTACGAGATTGAGGTTGTGAGATTATGTTATGTGGATGAATGAAATCCTTAATTTTATCTTAAATGATAGTGGAAATAATTTTATGGGTGTATATATGTCTATTGCTTATTATTTAGTCACATAAAACATCTGAGTTTAAAAATGTAGGGATTCATATTTTAATGTATTGCTTGAGTTTCAGCTATGTTTTGAGCATAGAAGGTCATATTTTAAAGGTTTTATTGGTGGTTATATTATAAATATAGATTTTACCCTTGATTTAGAGGATTTTAAAACCTACCTCATCCATTTGATACAATAGGATCAATTCTAGTTGTGGGTATCCTAGTTGATGAGGTGAACCTCTAGTTTTGGGGCTAGTTCCCTTGATGCATCATCTATGGATTTATTCATAAAACATACTAACTTGATGATGAAATGGATAAATATATGCATGAAAAAATATAATATAAGGGATGTGATGCACTAATAATGTCTTGTCCACTCTAATTGGCCCTTCAAGAACACTCATGAATCAAACAAGGACTAGTGATTAAAACATGTTCTCTAAAAGACTCTTAAGCATTAGTAATTCACATGAAGGTTATGGTATATGGATGAAAATTTAAGGTGATGGATGATAGGTCTACTTTAAGACACTAAAAACTAGATTACACTTCAAACACAGTCACTAGCATTTCCACACATCATATAACCTATTTAGGATAATATCCTAGCAACTAGATGAGAAAAAAGACCTGAAAAGCAAGATAAAACTCAAAAATTATGAAAATAAATAAGTATAGAACACCCTAAGATAACAAGATAATCTAAATTAGTCCTTCTACTCAATCAAAAGGTTTACAAGGTATAATTTGGGTAGAATTTCTTCATACCCAGTCGAGAGATGCATATAATGGCATTCTTGCATCAATTTATAAAACAAGAGAAGGGAAAGTAAGGATAATCTAGCATGGAAGTCCATGCTAGATTATCATTATGATTATGATACAAGTCCATGATAAATACAAGTCAATGTACTTTTACTTGTATCATAATATATCATGGACTTGTATCATAATCATATGAGATCTTGAGGAAGATGGATTCCATAAATTAACATGGGGTTACCCTTACATGTTTTGTTTCCATTTTCATTCACATTAGTTAGACACTCAAACTGGCTAGGCAAACTTGGATGTACTTAAATTATTTTTTATACCTAAGTCAGCTTATTTTGGTTATCCCTTCAAGTATCCTTTGCTTTTCAACAACATAGTCAATGTGTCCTTCTCCTCTACTTGATCTCTCTATTTCATGTGCATATATCATCTCACATTTAAGGTTAGAGGTAGACTACTTATAGCTATGTAGGTGGTGGTCTAGGTGTTTAACTACCAAGGGGTTATTATATAGGTCCATGAGTAATAGGATGGTTTATATACTATGTTAGATACCCATTTGAAATTTCCTAAAACTAAGTACTTTCCCTCAAGATAGTCACTTTCACAAAAATACAATCTTCTCTTGATTTTGTCTAGGTTCAGTTGTGAATGATGGTTTTAGGAAAATCCTTAAAGATCAAGATTGAAATTGACTTCCTAGACTCTATCATTGAAATTAAACCATGTGCCTAAACTTGACTAAGTGTTCTTATTCTCATATCCTCACTGACCTTCCATGGTGTGGATCAAAATCCACATTCGATATTTTAGAGTAGTTCATCTTTAGCTTCAAACTAACTCAACACAACTAGTAGTTCCTTGGTACCTTCTAGTAGTTCTCATTTCAACCTCTTCATTTTTTGGGCCCCTTTTTTAAAATTTTCCTAAGTATCATCATCTATCCACTTCTTTCATGTGGTATCCTAATGCTCATCTAGATTGAAGAGGTTTTCATTTCACTTTAGTGGAGTGCCATCTTGACACATGGTATCCCCATGCTCTTCAAAGCCATTTCCTTTTGGGTAAGACTTCCAAGAAATGCTATTGGCTAATTGATAAATAAATGGAGCCCACCAAGCCATTTACTTGGTGAATTAATTTTAAACACATGGCACCCTCATGCTCAATTTTTCAAATAAATACTTGGTTTCCCTCAAGAGTATTCTCTACTTTACACATGGTGCCACTGCACTCAACCTTGACAAAGAAGTGCCCATTTCCTCAAGAGAAGAACCAACTCAACATGTGTCATCTTTGTGATTATCTATGAGTAGTTTTGGTCTATCATAATTTGGAATAGTGCCATTGGCTTGAGAATATTAAAGGAGACCCACCAGTTGGTTATAACAAGAAAGATATGATCCTTTCCACATAATACCCCAACACTCATCAAAGGTCAAGACTTTACTATCAGAGAAAGGAGTTACACCATTGGAAAAGGTAGGTGTATTTCCACCCCTATTGGCATAACAAAAAAGGCTCTAGAGATATACATGTGGTATCTCTACACCCCTCTTGAGCATTGTGGCCTTAACAAGATAAAGTGACCACATAATATCCAAGATTTCAAGTCTAAATACACTCAAGAACCCAAATTCCTATTTTAGTTGCAACAACATCATCATGGTCATTAGTGTTAGCATTTCTAGGTGCCATCCTCATGAGAAGCTATCTCACCTATATATTCTATGCTCTTTCCTTTTGGAAAGTGTTGGTTATCATTTTGATTATATTATCTACTTTTTTACACCACCATTTTTAATAAAATAGAATAAATAGTAGTTATCATTTTCTCATTCTTCTACCTTAATAGGTTCCCCTCATAGGTTTGACTAGACATTTTGTATGTGCCCTCAAGGCCTTTTATATTCATTTTTTCATCTAACAATGAAGAGGATGTCATATTCTATGTCAATTTGCATGGGAAACTATCTTTATCTATTATCTCTTTTCTTTGCTTCTATAGTATTAATCTTTGATTTCATTATAGATATTAATTCATGATTTATGCTCCTTTATGGTATATAGTGTTTAAAGTCTTGATTTATTTTATGTAATTATACTCTAAGTGTTTTAAATCTCTCAGTGCATCTCCTTAGTTTTATTTCCAATTTTATTTGCATTTTTCTCTCCCCTTTTCACCCCTAACTTTGAACAAAGAGCCAACTTATAAAATACTAGAGTTTAATTTATAAACCACATTTAGTCACATGCCTATAAAGATTCCAATAGGAGTTTGTTTATCCTAGAGAGATAGTTTTAGGCATCAACAATTTTTTCTTTTCTAGCATGCTCAGTGGGATAGGATCTATTAGTTTGATCAACATGGAGCCCAATTTTATGATCCAAAGGATTGTAACAAGGTCATAAACAATAAGGAATTCAATCCTGCTAACACCACCTATAGGAGCTACAACTTACCAAAGGACTATAGGGTATAACACAACACAAAAACAACAAATGGATATTCAAGGCCCGCCAAATAACTTCATATGATAGTGGCATCCCACTTATTCTACTGACACCCCCAACTACTTGTGACCCCATTCTTGTGAATGCATTAAAGGTGATTCCTAAGCTCTTAAGAGATTATTTCAAGACCACATTGGAACATCTCCAAGATGTTATAAATGTGTGCACTATGTAATAAATTAATGTATAAAATATAGCCTTAAGGCTACTAGTAACATCTTTTTAAAGGATAGGTACTTAATTGGTACTGATCTTTGCTATCCAATTCCATTAGCACCTAGGATGACCTGGGTGACAAATTCTTTGAGTGGTTTAATGAGAAAGTAGACCAATCATCCCTCCTATAATAACTAATAATAATTAAGAGATGGCCCACAAGAAACCATTGTCAATTTAAACACCCAGTTCAAAATGACTTGGCAAAGTATCCCAATAGTGGCTCAACCACCCATAGGCATGGCTATTGTGTTCTATCTCAAGGCCTTAAATTTAGACATTACAATTATGATTAAATCATTTAGAGGCCAAAAACTACCAGATGTTTATGATATAAAAGTAAGGGCTAATAAAAATTTGATAGATATGGGAAATCTACCTCTACATCTACCAATGCTAATGTTCTTAGAGATATCAATGCATCCATAAGAAGAATCCCTGAGTACCTTAAGAACCCTACCTTATATGTATGTGTATTCACCCACTCAATAAAACATGTCTTCTCAATACTCCTTGGCCATAGAAATGAATGATATGAAGAATATATTATGAAACTTCTCCAATAAGATAACTAATCTTAAAAGGCAAAAAGATATGCCTCCAAATCCCCCTTTTAATAACTACCAAGAAAAGAGAGAACCATACCACCAAAATTAGTACCAATAGAGATAAAGGCCAAAATATAAATCATTGAATCATCTGGTACCAAACCACTATACATGGGCTATAAACCAAATAGTTGAGGTACCTAAGCCATTGAATACAATATCTCTTAATGAAAATAGGGAGCTAGTTGTTGGCCAAAATAACTTTGTGGATAACTCTCATTCATGGTGCTTTCCTTGTAATAATGCTCATGGAACCCAAAAATATCCAAGGGGTAACCTATAGTTAAAGGTTGTTAAATAATGATGATAAGGGAATACCCTTGATTCAGCCTACACATACCAGTCCTTAGGGATTGAGAATGTAGTCTTGGTGACACAAATGTAGGGGATGTACTTGAAATAATAATAATAATAATAATAATAATAATAATAATAATAATAAATATCCCTAGATAATGTACTACTCTCTTGCGTTGAATATGAATATGCAATTTACATGAGCAAAGTTCCCATTTATAAAGCCTCACAAGTTTAATTAGACTACTACACTCACTTAAAGTAAAGATTGGCTAAAATCTTTGAATCTACCATAAGGATTGAAGTGACCTTTGAGAAAGTTCCAACACCTCAACCATCACCTATGACATATCTAAAATGGATCAAGGTAATTCAAAACAAAGTTAAATATCCTAAAGTCTCACCCCAAGGGTCATACAATGTCATGGAATAGTTGAAGAGGGTTCTAGCTAATGTTTCCCTCTGGGATCTCCTATCAATACTTGATCATAAGTATCTACTAAAAGAAGATTTAGAGAAGAAATAAAAGCCCCTGAAATGAAATCTAACTATAAAACTCATAAATAAAAAGGGGAGGGAAGCTAGAATGAGAACATAACCCTAAATGCCCTCCACATTCATCAATACTAAAGAGGGGGTAAGCAAAACAAAACCTATCCCATTCTATTTGATGTTGATTATAGAGAAGAAATTATTTCACAGCTCTATATTTATTTGGGTGTGATCATGGTGGTGATGCCTAAAAAGAGTAGATGCACTACAATAGAAGTATGAGCAATTGAATAAAGGAGTAATATAGATGGTTGGGAAGAAAGTTTAGACTTTAGGGATCATCATGGCTTTCCCCATCACATTATATTCTTGTCCTAGTATTAATATATCAAAATACATTGTAGTGATAGGCATCCCTCCTATCTTTAGGATATGTTTGTCAAGAGACTTTACCACCAAAATAGGTGGGTACTTATCATTAGATTGGTTCCATTTAATTTTGAGGACCAAGTATGTTTCAAAGTTGAAAGTGTTGTCTGAATTACTTCACCTAAAACACATACTGGATGAATTTATGATGAGCTTTGAAGAAACACATGCCTTTTTCTCAAGAATGGAATGCACTATGTGGATATACTCAAAGGAGAAAATATTATGGATACTAGAAGTTCATAGGAAGAAACACTTGTGAATGAATTCATTGAGAATGACCCATTCAAAAACATTGATGCCATCATCCTTAGAATCTACGTGATCCATGATGAATATCAACCATTATCGAGGTCATAAAGAAGAAAGGATATCAGAGCAAAGGGATTGAAAATGAGTCTATATTTTGAACTCTACATTTTAATGGTGTAAAATGCAAGACTAGTTTTAGATCCAACATCTAACTAACATCTCCTTCTAGAAAAGATACCTTTCAAACCTTCCAATTTTAGTTTGCCTATACAAATAATGATGCCAAATATGAGGTGCTAGTCTATGGCCTCAGCCTTATCAAGTGGATGTGTGTCAAGTAGCTAAAGGTATTTTGTGACTCCAAATTAGTAGTAAGGCAAGTAAGGGGGTAGTAGCTATAAATAATATGTGCATGATATCCTATTACCACCATATATGGGATCTGATTGAAGCTTTTGAAACATTAAATATTAAGATCATCCCAAGGGCCATGAATAAAGAGGTTGATAAAATGGCAATGATTGGTTCCCAATTTCACCCAGTGACAAACTTGCTTACCAATGAACAAGTAGTATAGGTAATCATTAGGTCTACTATCCTAGACAATGACCAAAATTGGTAAGTATTTGAAAATGATGCTCAAATTACCATGTTTCTTTAGAAATCATGAAAATTCATGGAGAAACTATAACTAAAAATTTAAGAGCTTTATGGGGACCAAATCATGTAGTTAAATACCAATAAATTACAAAAGGGGCTCATTACCTTGGAGAATATTTTTAACTCTGATGATGCAAGAAATGACAAGTAAACGTTTATCATAAACAAGGGTGATTAATCTGAGCTCGATGTCAAAGGTGGAAGGAAGCTGAAGGTTGGAAAATATGTTACCAAGAAAGATAAAGAATGGTTGGTTTCTTTCTATGATAAATATAAATGATTCATCACATGGACTTATGATGACTTGAAGGTATATGAATACAAGGTCTTTTAGCACATTATTGACTTGGTATAAGGAGCCAAAATAGTTTGATAGAAACAAAGGTTGGTAAACCCAAAGATCCAATCCCTGATGGCTCAAGAGATTAGGAAACTCATTAACTCTAAGATTATATACCTAATTAAATATTTGACCTGGGTGTCCAACCTAGTTCTTGTGTGAAAGAAGAGTGGAGAGATCTGACTATGCATGGATTTTCAAGACCTGAATAAGGCATATTTGAAGGACCATTTCCCCCTTCCCTCTATGGAGAATATCCTTTAGACAATATCAGGTGTATAGATGTTTTCCCTATTAGATGGATTATTTAGGTATAATTAGGTATGGGTGACAAAGAAGACTAGCACAAGACCACCTTCACCATGAAGTGGGGGACCTTCACATATGCAAAGATGACTTTCAAACTCTATAATTTTGGGGCTACATTCTAGTGAAAAATGGACATGGCCTTTAGGGGGATAATAAATAAGCTCATCCTCATTTATTTGGATAGCCTCACTATGTTTTCTAAGGATAAGGAGGACCACTTCAACCATTTGGAGAAAGTTTTCAAAAAATGTTAGGAATTTAGGGTATCTCTCAACCCCATGAAATGTGTCTTTAGAGATCCCAAAAGGAAATATGTTTAGGTACATGGTATCCAAATAATGGATATACATTAATCCAAATAAAATAAATGCCATCATAGACTTAGCTTTGTTGGTAAATAATAAGGGAGTGTAATCTTTCCTTGGAAAGATTAATTTCATTAACAAGTTTATATTTGACTTCATGGGATTGGTAAGACCAATCACCCTGATGTTGAAAAAATACCAATCCTACAAGTGGACACAAAAAATAAGAGAAGCATTTGATGAAATCAAGGATGAAATATCAACCACACTTGTACTAGTTAACCTTGACCTTTCTAAAGATTTCATTATGTATGTCTATGGGAGTTAGCATAGCCTACCAATTGTGTTAACTCAAAAGGAAGAGGAATGAAGAAATTACTACCCAATAATGTTCCACTCAAGAACATTATATAGGTATGAATTCAAATATAATTTCATAGAGAGAGGATTTTTCCACAGTCAAGGGCTTCAAAAAATTTAGGCACCTTATGGTAGGCAACAAGATTATGGTGTACATAACACATTCCAACATTTGTGAACACATCATTGAAGGAGAGATCATGAAAAAATTAGCCAAATAGATCACCAAGATCCTAGAGTATGAATCAAGTTCAATCTGACAAAGGTGATTAAAGGAAGATGAATTTATGAGTACCTAGCCCAATGTGTATATGTCTCATTAGAGGAACAAGACACACCAAAAGTAATCATGTTCAACCAATTCAAGACTGATAAATCTAGGGTGACCAACTAGATATAATTCATGAAAATTAGTCAATATGATAATAGACTTCCCATGCATAAAAGGCATTTTTATAGATTCTAGGGGTCTAGCTACATGCTAGTCTAGGGAGTCTTATTTAAAAGGAACTTTGATGGAGACCTACTCTAATGTGTCGAAAGACACTAGGTTGATAAGATTCTCCATGATATTTACATTGATCCCACATGTGATCACTTCTTAGCAAAACCCACTACAATAAATATCATGTATGTGGGGTATTATTAGTTGACCATGTTTGTAGACTACCATAAGGTAGTCAAAAATTCCAATTCCTTTTAGGGAAAATGAAGAATTAAGCCATGCCGCTGAACCCAATTTTTAATGATGAACCCTTTATGTAGTGGGGTATATAATTCATTGGGATTATCAATCCCATCTCCAACACTGGTCACAAGTGGATATGTATAACCGTTAACTACTTCACATGGTGGACTGAAGTAGTCTCATTGAAAGAGGTGATCAAGAATGTGATCCCTGACTTCTTCAAAGAGCTCATAGCTAGGTTTAACCCACCTAAGATAGTCATCTCTGACAACATAAAATCCTTCCTTGAGTCTAAAATGTATAATTTTGTGCTCTATAATGGTGTCTTATTAAAAGATTAATCTAATTACTACCCATAAGGGAATTGGTTAGAAAAATCAACAAACAAAAATTTGATAAGATTGATAAAAAGGATGGGCTCTAAATGGAAAAGGGAGTGGTACATGCACATAATAATGATCCTATGGGAAGACCACATCACTCCCAAATAGATCTTAAAAACCTCCCCATATGAATTTATATATGGGAAAGAGGTAATCATGCTAATGTCATCAAAAATCCCCACATTATAGCTTTTGAAAGCTATGAAGATTGCAAAAAATGGAGCAATGGAGGTTAGGCTCACAGAGCTACTTATCCTCCAAAAAGTGAGGGAGTAGGAAAATGATGCAATGATCACCCAATAACAAGTGGTCAAGTGGTGGTTTGATAAAAAGTCATTAGACCCAAGATTCAAAACTAGGGATTTAGTTCTTAAATATGATCAGAGGGCCACAAAGCTAGGCTAACACATAAAGTTTTACTCTATTTGGAGAGGACCATTTCACATCATCGATAGTAGGTAGGGCAATGCTTTTGAGTTAGAAAATGAAGATGGAAGTTTATTAAAGATCCTAGTTAATAAGATCAATTTGAAACATTTTAACTAACTTGTGTTTCTCCCCCTTGTACATAATTATATAGTTTATTTTATTATTTGTGTGTTTCCTTTCATTTGTTATTATTTACCTTAGCTTTGTTTCCCTTTCCTTTTATTTTTTCTTTGAATAAGTGTCATTTTCACATGTGGCTTGTCTAGATTCCATGTGTCCTCACCCTAATCCTCCTAAATATTCAAAAAACATTCTTTGAAAGATGGTTATCTACCTACTTCACCTACCATTAATGTCAAATTCTTCATTTTTCATGACTCTCCATAATAATCACCATAAATCTCTTACAAATGGCTCCTTGAGTGTATGCACTGCCCTTATCATTTATGAGGCACCTAATTTAATTTTTTTCATAATGAGCCTACCTAGTAGCATTGGTGTATAAATACCCTCACCTCTTCTAAGCTAAACACTTGATGTATTGAGATCCTCAAGAGCATTTAGCATTTAAAAAGATCAAAGAAGAGGTGAGTAGAGAACTGCTAATACAAAAGTATCTCACAAGATGGGAAGCGATTTTGGATCAAAATTATCAAGATGGAACCTTCCATATCTTTTAAGGGAGAGAATCATCCCATAAAATAGAGAACCCATGGATCAGGTAGCCAATGAGACCTTCCTCCTAAATGTGCTATGAGCAAATCCTATGCTTCTTCTCCAACTCAACAAAAGGATAAATTACCTAGTGTCAAGAAAGTGGCCAAAGGGGATTGCAAATTCCAAACATTGGTCATTGATTTCATGGATGATATATTTGATCCCAAGCTGGCCAAGAATCTATAAACTTAAAGAGAGGGCACCCATGCCCAAATGTTCAAAAGGGTCCACAAAGATAAGTGTGATTATTTTAGATGTAAGATGTGGGAATAAATGTTGGAATATTACATAGTGCCTTATGTTTATCCATGCCCAAATATCATTACCCTCAATGAGGAGAGGTACAATGCTAACACTAGCATAATTACTAGTAATGCCCATTTGAGGATAAAAATAGAGTAGATAGCATTAGGGAGATGCTCTAGCTCCAAGTGACCCCAAGGCCAATATTTATAGCATAGAGAGCCTTTAAAGTATCTTAGATGCTTGACTCTAAGATAAAGCACATTTTCTTAACTTCCTCCTCAAAAGAAACATCACAAAGATACCACCTCTATCCATCCCCTTGGTAAGCTTCCCCTCATAGTAATTTTAGGATACTTTATCCATGTTGGCTTTTATTTTAGGGATATACTCCAATGACAACATCAATGAATTTCAATTAGGGGCACTATTCCTCTTGACCACAATACAAAAGGGGAAGGTGTATAGGATGTATTTTTTAGAGTCCATCACCACCACCATGAGGAATGAGCTAGATATTTTTTTTTAATTTTGTTACCTTATATTACTCATCATTCTTTTTGAATCTCATTAAATACCAACATTCCCAATTCTTCCCTTCATACATGTTGTCACCAAATCTCTCACCCTAGAAGAGGGTGTTCAGGCATGATCTAAATTTGGACAACATGGGAACATTTATAGGTATGTGGGTATACCTATAGTGAATGTGATCCTATAGGTTTAAGGGATATCTCTATAGATTTATCTTGAAATGCTTAATCTTATGTTAATGTTTTCTTATGGGAAAAGAGTTATAAGTTTCATGAAATAAATCTAATTTAAGGGGGTGATACACCAAGATGTATTCCATATGACCATCATACTTTCCTACACTAAGAAACAAGACACACAAACTAATTTCCAAGACGTATGGATTATAACATGAGTATTTCAATATGAAGATGAGATGTATGAGATCTACCCAAGGTAAGTGAACCATATGCTAGTTAAAAACACTAAGGCTCATTATACACTTGAAACATAAGACCATACACTTTACAACATTTCATATGACCTATTAGAATAGAAATCTCACACATACATGAAAACATAAGGGGAGAAAATGATAGAGATTAATCACTTTTCACCACCACACATCACTTACATACTCAAACAACTATCTAGGAACTAAAAAATCATAAATGCATTAATGTTTAAAGGCACAATATGATGTCATTCCAGTAGGGATTTTCCATACTTGGAATGGAACTCTTTTACAATAAATCAAGGGCTATATTTATAAGAGAATGACTTTAAGTGAGAAGGGCCTTGGCAATAGGGGAATCAGTCCATTTGAATACTTCATCCACATTACAACTAATTTCATTAATTACACTCCTTCAAGTCATTTGATTGATCTATGTCACTTTTAGTTGCTACATAGTTAAAATATTCCTTATTTGATCCTTGATAGTTAAAATGATGAAATAAAGCATTTAAATTAGGTTCTAGCATCAATATAGTTAGAAAAATTAGATTAATCTGTTAGGGCCTTGTCCTAATGCTAAACTACTCTAAATTGGTTTTTCAAAATGTGTATAGTGGAGGGATGCAGTCCCTTTCAGGAAGTTGGTCCTAGAGATGAAAACATTTGAATTTATGTGTCTACTCCAATAGTATATTTAAAAACATTTAGATTTATCTCTAATTAAATCATGTTTGAGCTTGGATTCATACCTTTTGATTACTTTACCTTATCGAAACTTCTTGACAACCTTTGCTCTAATTGGCTATCAAAATCTGGCCTAGCTCATTGACACATTGACTCTCATTCACTCCATCAGATCGTCTAAATATAAACAAGAAAAATACCTCAGATATGATGTTGATTTATCAACCTTGTCCCTAGTGGTGCCACTTTTAATATGTGTGTTAATCCTCAAGATCTTATTATCAGTTTGTAGCTTTATGCACTTGTGCCATGCATCGACTCCTCAAGCCATTTAGTGTTTTCTCTTGGTGGGCCAAGTAAGATATTTTTACAAGGATGGAAAGAATATGCTTTTGAGTGTGTTGTATCTAAATCTTGGGGCCATCGTGGCTAGGGATGTAAAATTCATGCTAATAAGAGGTGAATCTCATCCTTCTTTATATAGTAGTCTACATTATTGTAGATAGGTTAATTTTTTTACATGTAGCAAAAACTCTACTTAAATTAATGTAAGTTTTATTAATTTTATTAATGTTATTTTTATCTTAATAGGTTTTTCCCACTTATAATTATTTGTAAAAATTCATTCTAGTGTTAACTAATTTATAGTGTTCCTTTTTGCATTTGATTAAGTAATATTTAAAATTTTTCTTTCTATTATAATTCATTTATGAACTCTTTTCATTTATTTACAAACACTTATTACTCTATGTGTTTGATGTTATAGAATAACTTTGATGGCCCTATACATAATTTGATATAGGCCCTTTTATGTTTTTATATTTATTGAAAATTTCATATATAAAGTATTCCAAATACCTCTTAGACTCTTTCCTTATGTGATGATAAGTTATAGCTACTTGTGAAACTTGGTGCACAGTGGTACAATTGTGGTTAGACACACTAGTTCTTAAAACATTCATGTCGTTTAAAACTAGGAATATCTTCTCTACCTTACCTTTCCCTATATTATATGTTTATTTTGAAATCAAACTACCCTTTCTCATCCTTTATAATATTAGTGAATTGAAACCCAATAGCACTCTAAAACTAAAATTATACCATGAGTTAAGACCTCTTCTATCAAACTAAGTATTGAATCTCCAATGGTAGCATTGTATATCTTAGAGATATATTTAAAATAGGATACAACATGGATCATATTAATTTTATCATGTTTCATCAATTTCTTTCACAATAATCCTAAAATGGGAGGATGACCAACCTTTATTATCACCCACATCTCTTTGTAGCACCTAATCTAATTGCTTCTCCTTAAGATCAAAATTTGGAAACAAAAATATCTAGTTGTAGAAGTATGTTTTTAATAACATGATAAGTTTTAATCCACTACTATACCCTTGATAAACATATATATTACTTCATATATCTCTAGATCTAGATCTAATTATGAAATATTGATCATCTCACCCTTACAATTTCATAGAAAATCCCAATCTAGTAGAGGTAGACCAAGACCCATAGTTACCCCCACTAGTTCATCCTCTCAATATACCATGAATATAATATTAATAATGACCACTCCCATGTATTTTTGGGTATACCATTAATTTACTTAAAGTCATTCATGACCGTCTGTGTAATCTATAAAGATAGCTCCCATGATTCACATCTAGTTTGGGATAAATGACTAAGGAACATGTGCATTCATATAAGACAGCCCTTAGACTCCTAAATTTAGAGCATGAAGATGTTTCCTATAGGTTATTATTATTCACCTTTATGGATGTAGCCTATTATTTGTTTCCCAACCTCTTTAAAAATTATATCACTTGCTAAGAATAATTTAACAACACCTTTTTGGCTTAGTTTGGGTAGGTCATTGACTCCAATATCCTTTATCAATAGTTCATCTATATTAAGAGGTAACCAAATGAGCCTATCACAAATTTAAATTTTGGTTTCAAAAATATGTATAGTTAGGTTACCATGATTTATCATCTAAATGCTTAAATAGCACTTGAAATATATTAGAACTCTTTAGATCCCTATATTTCCATATTTATGAGGAGGGATCCTCTTATAGTATATTTAACTCTATCTTATGTTGAATAAATTAATATGGATAGGCATATTAACCCCCAGGGTAAAATTTTGACACCCATACCAGACACCTTTCTAATATCCCTATCTTGAAGCTTGTTCCCAATGTAAATTAACATGTCTTGATGTTCCAAACCATGCCAATGATAAATCAACTCCCACTTAGACATGATTCAACTAAAAAATGCCTATTTTTTTATTATCCTAGTGATTAATAAAGTAACACCTTTAGCTCACATTCAAACACTACTTCCTACTCTATATAATTTCTAAAACATACCCCAAGAGTTCACTGAGATTGAGTAGGAGGCCATCCAGTACATGGTGTAAAGGCTAAGCAATGACTTCTTAAGTATTGAGAAATAAATGGGAAATACTAGTGGTGAAGGTTATAAAAGTAAAAATCACTAATAAATACATAATATATCCTATAATCACCCTACCAACCAACCATAACCCTCACCCAAAAATCTACTCGAGATCAATATTTGTGAGATATCCCTCTTAAACTAGTATTGGATGCACACATATCCCAACATGAGGAGCTTGATTGCATAGAGTTCTATAGTGATTTTGACATTTTCCAAAGATAAATGGAAGAATATGAGGTGGTCCCAAACCACCTAGAGGCCCCTAATGCCACCATATCCTTGAGGACAACTATGGTGTAAAAAACTATGAAGTTCTCTAGTAAAAAATACAATGATCTAGAGGAGGCCACAAGTGAAGTCCATGCCTTCTAATAATTCTAAAGGAGAAACTATGCCCTTATAAACCAAAAACAATAACCACATCTCACTACCTCTACACCTATGAATAATGATGCAACCATCCTAACCAAAAATAAAGAATGACCCACCCCTTCCAAAGCCTAATGAACATAAGGTACCCATGGATACCTCACCAATCCTAGGTAAAACAAAATATAATATAGTGGAAGATATGAATAATATTAAGGATAATATCACACTTCATGAGTTCTCCTAGATCATTTAATAATGAGATCTCTTGTTAAAATACCTCATGGAAAAAATTACCCGACCAAAACAAAATCCTGCCAACACCAATGTGGTTATCCATAAAAATAAAATAAGTTCCCCCTTTTTCCTCATGATTTGACTGAATGTGAGGTAATTACATAATTTTTTTATTGACTTAATATCTTCATCTAATGTGATTCCTAAAGGACTTTTTGATAAGATAGGGTTGGTCCATATTAAGTCAAATATGTTAGTAGTCTATTTAGATAAATATTAGTTTAAATTGGTTGGTTAGTTATTGAATGTTCACATGTAATTGGAATTTATTCCTAAGATCTATTAGTTCATATATATCCAAGTTATGGAAATCTTTGAATCCTATGGGATGATCCTCAGTATGGACTGGTCTAAAACTTTAAATTTATACATGGCCACTTACTATTCACATATGTGGTTATCTTGGAGATGTGTGGCAAATCAAATATGAGTAGAAAAATAACCTAAAATGAAACACATGATCATAGATTAAAATAAATTGAATGAAAATGTAGAATTAGTTTCCTTTGACAAAGGAGTCTACACCTTATCTATAGAGCTTGCTAAATATAAAATTAAAGATAACCCTTAGTCGTTAGGCTTATGGTCCCTATACTTTAATTGGGCCTATTCTAAGCAAGGTTATAGGGTGGGAGTTCATCTGATTGACATGCAAGGAAAATGGCACTTATCCACTTAAAAATTATAGATCCTTTTAATTTATTAATTAGTACAATATGAATCCCTAATCATTAAACTACAATTTGCCTTAAAACAAAAAGTTAAATAACTAAAGGAAATTATCATAAACCAAGTCAAAATCAAATTCTAATCAAAATTTTCCTACCCTAGGAAGTATAAGAATCAGGAATGGTATTTAATATAAATGTTTACTGCATTTAATGTCATTCCAATTCCCATAGAGGAAAAATAGATTGTTAATTCACTAGAAACTTTAGCTAAAAATCTATCCCCCTAGATTACTTAGGGTTGTAGGATTTTTTTTACTCTAATTCCATGTTCCTCTATCCTAGAAAATGTCTAAAACTTCTAGGTCTTTAATTGTGACCAACACATTTTGAAATTCTTCACTAATGCTAGAGTATTTGAATCCTAAATCATAGATGAAGATAAAATGAATGATCTAAGAGATGAGGATTATGACTAGGATGGTGTCATGAACCTTAGAGAGAAATGAGTCCCAAAGGTAATGATCTCCCTTGAGTGGATGTTAAACCTATACATACCTATATACCCACCCAAGAAACCAAGATTTATGAACTACAAGTATAAGATAATTAACCTTAGATATTTTGATCAACCCTGAACCACCAATGTCGACCCATACTTTACACTAGATGAGATTGAATAACTCACTTATTTTCTATTGAGATACAAGAATATTAATACTTGGGCCTATGGTAACCTTAAAATATTTGATCTATGTATAATATCTCATGTCATACCCCTTAATTTAAACCAAAATCCTTTTAATCAAATGTAGAGGCTTATGTACCTGGTCTTACAACTCCTCATACATAATGAATTTCACAAGATCCTTTCAATTGGGAGTATCTTCCCCATATGCTATTTCACTTGGGTAGCTAATATGGTGACCATTTGAAAGAAAAGTGGTGAGATCCAACTATGTGTAGACTTATGGAACCTAAATAGGGCCTCTAATAAAGATAACTATGTATTCAATTATTTATATGAATTAATCCAAATGGTGAGTGGATCCTAGATGATGCCTTTCCTATATAGATTCTTAGGATACCATCAAGTTCTGATAAACCTAGTAGATAGAACTAAGATTATGTTCATAACAAAGGGAGGGAATTTTGCTTATAAATGGATGGAAATAGGCTTAATCAAAGTATGATAAAATTATTAGTGAGCTATGGATATCACCTTCAAAGTTTTAATAGAAAAGTTTATTTTTATTTACATGGATGACTAGTTTTTTTAATCTCAATGCATGTCCAACCACATTTACCACTTGCAAAGGATATTCAAGAGGTACATGAGATATGGTACATCCCTAAACCCAAATAAAAGTATGTTTGGTGTTACTAAAGGTAAAATTATTGGTCACATCATCACAAAATAAGGTATCTTTATTGAACCTAAATGTGTTTTGTTGTCTCTAGACGCTCCCTAATAATAAAAAATAACTAAAATCCTTATTTGGAAAAAATAACTTAATGTATGTGTTTATTTTAGGATTTTATAAGATAGTTAAACCTATAAATGCAATGTTAAAATAAAAAGTTAAATTAGAATGAAACTCTTAATATAATAAATCCTTAGAGGACATTAAATATGCCATCATGTGGGCACTAGTTATGACAAGCCCAAACTACACCAAATACTTATACCTATACTCTTTCACTTATGAGCACACCATAGTTATGGTAATTACCTAAAATTTGAATGGAGAAGAACACCTAATTATTTTAATGAGAAAAAATTTAAATATGTTGATATCAAATACTCCAATTTAGATAAACATGCCTACACCATGGTCAAATCAATGTGAATAAGTTCTAACACTACATTCTTAGGAATAAAGTGCATGTTATTGTCCCAAACCTATCTATAAATATCATGCTAGGGCATAATGAATTAGGATAATGAAAATTCCATTGGATGGAGAAACTAAAATAATATGCTTTAGAGATCAAACATGATAAGTTGGTTCAAGCCTAGGGTCTGACTTAGTTAATAACTAAGATTGACCACATGATTATTTTTCACCACATGGACCAATTATAAACACCACACCGAGACTAGTACACTCTATTCATATATTACCTTCTCTATAAGAGCTTGACTCCTAAGCTGACCCAAGTTCATAAAAGGGACCTTATGATGAAAGTGTCCCAATATTTGTTAAAGAAATGGGTTATTTATATGAATAACTATGAATACATCTACCTAGGATTCCTATCAAAATAATATTCTAAGTAAGTCATGAATAATTTTCATGAGAATATGGGTAGTGGTCACCTTTCAGGAATGCCACTACACACAAAATCCTATGAGATAGATATTATTGGCCCACCATATTCATATATGTTTATACTCATGTGTGCTTGATTCATCCCATCATACTCAGAATCATCCCAACCCATACTAATAAGATAGAGTCCCATATAAACTATGGTTCTAATTCCCCTATGTTTGATCACTTCAAAGTTAAAAAATCATTTAAAATATAGTCCTAGAATTGGAATATGGAAGGCAAACCCTCATTATTGAATAAATTAATAAAGGAATTCCTCTTAATAACTAAAGGTATTAGGAGTCACTAATTTATAATTGATCATGTAAATTGATAAAATACCTATTCCAATAAGTGTCATCACAACACTTAAAAAGAAGATATCCATCATAACCAAATCACTAGATAAGCAAAATATCTTCTTGGTAGAAATAACTAATTGAATCATCCTTCCACCTTAGCTATATTTCTCACCAACCCTCCTAGATTAAAAAAATAAATATCAAATGAAATAAGTTTGAATCTTATGAAAATACAAGTTTATTCCTAATAAAGGGTGATTTGGGTAACATCCATCATGGAAAGTGTTGTAAATGGAACAAGGCCTTAAGTGAGACCAAAGGCATTTCTATTGAGGGTATGGATGCCTAGATAAAACTAGAGAAATTAATAATTCTTCCTTTCCTTAGCCAAATCATAAAAATTAAGTGCCTTTCAAGAAATTGAGTACCTAAAGAGTGTCTAAGATTGCCTAGTTGAATCAAGATAACAATAGAATCACTCTTTGCATAGAATTATCATTTAAAATAATCATGGCCCAATATGTTGTTTGTTGAATCATACTTGAGCACTATGTTTTCCTATAATTTCACATAAAGGGAGCTTCAGTTTTTTATCCCAAAATTCAACAATGGAGTCCCATAGTCTAGGTTTTAAAAATTGGGCTAGTGTTTTTAGTTCAAAGTAACCATTTGTTGTGGTCAACATGACCCCAATTTGTGCTTAAAAAAGAGGAATCTATAAAATTTTTAAACTCAAAAGTATCCCTTAGCTTAGATATTCTCAACCTTGGTCTCAAATTATTCAAATCCTTTAATGCCTATTTCACATCAATATTTTGAGTGTTTTGTAACATTTATTAAAAGTGGGTGGTATTCATCAATATCATTTTTTCACCTACATTAGTAATAATGTATCCATTTTATGTAATAAAATGAAAGATTCCTCATACTTATAATATTTTTTGCTAATTCTATTATTTCAAAGGGTTAATAGTATACATGATTTCCTAGGATAACATCATCCTAGAGTCCTACTTGGCATTTCATGAAGCTTCATTGAAGGGAAGGTGAGATTTTAATTGATTATGTGGTCATCCATTTGACTTAGTCACTTTTCATAACTCTTATAGAAGATCTTGATGAATTTGAAAGTGTCATACAAATCCTATAAGATTTATTAATTTCTTAGATGTGTCTAAATTATCAAAGCCCTGAGAGAGTCCAACAAATGAGAAAGTGCCATGAAAAACTTGTAAAATTTTCTAGTTTATATGGGTGTAATTTTTTTAAAATCCCTAAGAGATCTTGGTGAATGGGAAATTTCCATGTGAAAATTATCAGACTTACTAGTATCATGGGGATGTCAAAATTGTTAGAACCTTAAGAGAGTACAATGAATGATAAAAAACCACATAGAGCCTACCAGACTTACAAGTTTCTTGGGGGTGTCAGAATTATCAAAGCCTTAGGCCATCAAATGATAAAGTACCACATGGAACCTATCATATATTATAGTTTCTTATGGGTGTCAAAAAAATTAGACCCTAAATATATCTTAGCAAACCATAGGCCACCATGCATCACTTACATACAAGTCTATAGAAAATGTCTTAGAGCATCTTGATTGAGCCAAAAAGGAAGTATGGTCATAAATAAGAACCTATCACATGTTATCATGTGTCCTCAACAAGCACAAGTAGCTGAATATAATACACAAAGAGATAAAAGGTTGATGGAATGGTTATACTTAGATGGAATAACCTAAAAAATAAATTACCTAATTAATAAATGGCATATGGACCAACTTAGGGGTATTAAAGGTGCCACAAAAGGATAAAGTAGATGTGTGGCTACCATGACCCATAATTTAACTAATATGGGTAAATAGGCTTTAATTGGATGGTGGATAAATGTCTAATAAATGTCAAAAAATATAAATTAAGATCCCCTTTTAAAAATTTTGAGTTTGTACCAAATCAAGGAATGATCAAGAGGATTTTTCCACCAAGCCCAATTTGAATTTGCACAAGGTAGGTTGTCAAAAGCCATTAATGTAGGAGATCTCTATCGATCCCTATAAGTCCTCATAATAATTAGGTTTACTACTAACACTCCATATTCCTAATAATTTTTATCCACAGATCTTGTTTAGGTTTTCAATTCTCATCTTGAACCCATAATTTTGTGCTAAGTGATCCTACAACTCTTAAAGATGGCCACATAGTCCTTTAATTCCAAGATAGAACCTAAACTTTGGGACACCAATTTCACACCAAATCTAGTATATTTTAAAGCATGATAATAGTGTATTCAAAGAAATTAAAAATGTGAAAGTACCCACCCATAATGGTGATGAAGATTATATTGTATTCCTTGATAAATTTGTAGCCTTAGAGAGATTAGGATTGCATAGGGCTACAACCAAGCTCAAAGTGTCCCCTTATGTAAACCTCATAAAAAATATACTATAGAATTTAGTGCACATTTAGTGAGGATATCATGACCTATTACACTTTAGTAAATATATGAATATAATGATAGATATCTCAAAGGTTAATTTTAAGTAGTATTATAACCTCTCAGACTACACCATCACCTAAAATCAAAGCACTATATATTATGAACCAAAACACATGTAATATATGAGGTTATAAGGTTAGTATATAAATCAAGATAGGTGGACTAATAAGTAAAATATTGAAAATAACCCATCCACCTCTTCCAATAAGGGTTTCATGTTGGGATGTTCCTTCTGAATTGCTTATTCAAAGCCAGTAACACCATTCATGAAAACATATTATGGGTGCCCCTTCTGAATTTTATCATCAAAGGAGAGGAGTTCCTAGACCTAGGAAATTTGATCAACTTTAACATCATCAAAATATTTGAGGCTCATGATGGATGTAATTTCTACATGTCTTACATTATCGATATGATTTGTGCTACCCTTTCATTCAAAATATTGAGATTCCCACCCTAGGTTCCCATGAGATCTATAATTCATGTCACTTTCTAGAAGTAATATGGTCACCACTATTAAACTCATATTTAGGACATCTATGGAAATTTCTACCTTTTGGTTTATTATGCCATCAATAAGAATCCTATGCAATGGCTTTTTGAGCATATAAATAGGATGTTATTTCCCATAGGGGCCTACTAGTATTATAGGTATCACACCACAATTTGGGTGGAGTGCATCTAGAAAACCCCTCTTATCTTACCTTACAAAATCATGAATCACCTAACTAAGAAATAAATTTCTCATCAATTGGTTGAGGGCATCATTGGGTTCTTAGTTGATCCTTAATAAAAGACATGTTATACTTATTAATCATCATTCACCACCATGAGTACATAAATATGTCCTCACTATGAAATATAGAAACTAATATGAATTCATACACCTTAGGAAGGGCATATCACATTGAATGGGATCCTCATTGGAGGTTATCCATGCCCATGTGGTGAAACACATGACCTGGCTCAATATCACTTACCTTAATGATCCTTGTAAGGATGATAAAACTCATCTCAACCTAACCAACAATAATGAAGTCTTATCAAGAGTAGAGGTGAAGAATAAAAATAAATGGAAATAATTATAATCTAGGCTAGTTATAGAGGAGAGGATTACATCACCTCTACAGGATCCTCAAATAAAACAACCTCTACCATATCCATCCCTAGGCCATGTGTTGACTTAAAAATGAGAATATGATTAGGAAAATATGCCCTACATCTTCAAGAGAAACATACATGGGATCCCACCACCTTCATCTCTAATCACTCTACCTCTCCTAATTTCTAGCCCCATGATGCCACCTCCACATTTGTCATTTGCTCAACTGCATGTGATGTAAGTATTGTGATTCAACATTGATATCATCTTTGATGCAAGACTAAAAAGGGACAAATAATGGGTTCCATTGGAGATTCATTCCCTTACTACTACCGTTACTCATCAACTCATAGAACCACATATAAGATCTCTTATTATCAATAGGCCTACCTCGATGAGACCTCCCCTTGTCCTTGTTGCATCTACTACCTAGTTCCCTCAAGTTCCCATGGCTCTTTTCATATTTAAGATCCTCACTTCCCAAATCCACTCTACTCAGCTAATTCATCCCACTAAAGTCCCCATATTCCACCTTTGGAATCTAGGTGCCTCAGTTTCATGTCCCTCATCCACTCTAGTATCATATTTAATATGGATTATTTATACAATCTTAGGTGTGCTCATATCCTAATTACTCCTAGTTTAATGATGCCAACATACACTATGTCTCCATGCTTAATAGTTCTAATGGCCATTTTATTGTTAAGTTCACGCTTGTGCATAATAAAGATGAACCCCAATTTTTTCCCCTTATGGTCACTTCTCTAGTTCCTCAACCTCCATAAGTTCTAGGTGTCACCATAACTATTCTAACTATGTTCATATCTCCACCTGATCCAATCAAGATGACTAAGAACAATCTAAAGGTATCTCCCTCATAGATACCTATTCAAATTATGATACTCCCTCTCAACCATCTATTTAGATTTCCCCTCCCATGGCTCCCTAAGCCTCCTTTTCCATTATCTTAGGGACCCAAGTATTAATCTTTAACCAGCTAATAAGCTCATTATTATTGAGCACCCCACTCCCAGGTGCCATCTTTCCATAGGTTAATATGAATAAGACCAATGGCATGCCTAATTATTCATGTGGTCATCCCCACTAATCATCCCTTGTTTCACTCCCATGCCCCTTCTTCCTCTACTCCTTTCCTCCATCTTTCCCTTTAATTCAACTCTCTCTTCCCCCCAGACCTCTACCTTCCACTTTAGTGATGCCACCCCTCCCATTCTACCTTCTAATACCTTGAGGAAATTTGTGAAATTAATTTGGGTTGGTCCCATCAAGTCATCATGCACATAAATACTAGATGTGGCCTATCATGGACACCCAGATATCTAATGGAATTTTTATAGAGCATAAAGAGGGTGCTCACATAGACCTTCACTAAAGAGGGGAATTTTATGGTCTAGAAGACTGATCAAGATTTATTATTTCTCACCAAAATAAAGACACCTAGTGAAGAAGAGAAAGTATCTAAAGACCTGATGTTAGTGCTCTAAACTACCAATGACCTCAGTGAAAAACTCATGGAAGATATGCTAGAGTAGGTTCACATGCTCAGATCATAGGTAGACAATATTTTCTTAGTGGGCCTAATTGGTAGATTCATGAAGGCCTTGGAATAATTGTTTTTATCCATTGGAAGGGTGACATAGGCCTTATCCTCAAGTAGAGAGCACCTCCATTACTTTAGGTATATTTCAAAATAGTGACCTATGTGGATAGTAAGTATGTAAATCTCATTATGGTTATTCATAAAGGCATGTTCCTAAAGCTTAAAATCATACCTATGGTAGATTTAAACCTCTATCAGACTTATGCCAAGAACATAAGGAACTCAATTAAGGAATGGTTGATACAATACATAGAATAATTAATCCTGTAGAAAATGGCAAGGGGTAGATGTTGACCTATTTCAAATAGGTGAACATCATTGTCATATTTCACCTAGATGTCACTCTACTAGATAGGTAGTAATTTGAGGTCCACTTATCCCCATTTGACCAAGTCATGCAAAAAATGAGGGAGAAATCTAACTAATTTAGGGCCAAAGTGATTTTTGAGCTGAAAACCCAATCTATGGATAACATTAGTCAAGTATCAACGGTAAAAGTTTCCATGGAGGGTCAAATCCAAACCCATGAATGATTGTTAGCCAAGGCTGAGATGATATTCTACGATCCACATATGAATATTTCCAAGTTGGACTAGGAATTGGATTTACTAATAGCTACCCTACTAGCTAAGGAGGCATACCTCAGGCAATTATGAAGTGCTCCCCTAGCCATTTAGTACTTTATCTTAGTGGGTTGGGAAGATATTTTTTGGGAGGATGATAGGAATATTTTGTTGAGTGTTGATGTAACTAACTCTTTGGTCCATCATGGTCAAGGATGGGAACCTCATGCTACCAGGAGGCAAATTCTATCCTTATTTATATATTAGTATACATTCTTGTAGATAGGTCAATTTTTTTTAGATGTAACAAAAACTCTATTGAAATTAATGTAAGTTTTATTACTTTTCTCAATGGTGTTTTTTTCTTAACATATTTTTCCTCTAATTCTTATTTTTCTAAATGAATGTTAATGTTAAATAATTGATAGTGTGATTTTATATGTATGATGAATGTAGTATTTATAATGTGCCTATAGATCAAAATACACATTGTGTTATTTTGGAGTAGTTCATGTTTGGTCACAGAATCTATCAACATATCCAATAGTTCTTCTTTTGGATTCTTTCTTAGGGTCCTTTTTGAAATTTTGCCTAAGTGTCAACATACTTCCACTTCCTCCACATGATATCCAAGTGCTCATTTATCTTGAAGAGACTCTTTATTCCCTCTGATGTAGTGTTAGCTAAATATGTGGTTTCCCAATACTCCTCAAAATTGGTTCCTTTTGGGTCAGTTCTCAGAGTAACACCATTGACCGATAGGATGATGGGAAAGTCTCACGAAGGAGTTTTCAAGGGAAATGTAGTTTCTCCACATGGTGCCTTGGCACTCATTTTATAAGAAAGTGCCCAACCTTCCCCTCAGATAAACATCAACTCAACATGTGGCATCTTAAGAACTTATCCAAGAATGGTTTATTTTTGACAGGCCTTCAAGTAATGCCATTAGCTAGTAAAGAAAAGGAAGGGGACCTACCATGTGATTATAACAAGGAGGAGATGAGTCATTCCATTTGACACCATGGTGCTTGTACAAGGAAAAATTTTGTTATTAGATCTAGGAGTTCACCATTAGCTAGGGTAAGTAGATCTCTGTCTTCAATGACATATCAATGCCAACTCTAAGGATGGACATATGGCATCATTACACTCTTCCTGAGTGTTTTACCCATTAAAAATGAGTGTAGTTATGCCATATATAAGATATAAATTATAAATACACTCATGAGTTCAATACCCTTATTTAATTGTAATAGCATCATCATGGGCATGAGTGCTAGGATTTTTAGGTATCATTCACACAAGAAGTCATCTCACCTATATATTCTATGCTAATCCCTATTGGGAGGGTTTGGTTATCATTTAATTTATATCTTTTATATATTTTTTATGTTATAGATAGATTACTAATGTAAGCATCCAAGATGCTAAAAACATTTACGAATATCCTATAAAAAACATATCATATTGTGGGGTATCCCCCATCAACAAGCATAATAATCAAATGTACAATATAAAAATGGTTTTATACATGTATCCCAACAAAAAAATAATAATAATATCATCAATATCAAAAAATAAACATCAATAAAATCCAAATAGAATTATAACAAAGAGCTGCCACCCCAAAGGTGGTAGAGTCAAACCTATGGGTCATATACCCTACTAGTAGTAGCACCTTCAACTTTGCATCTATCATCTAAATTAATAAAATCAGGTACTCTAAAGAGTTTTTACCACCACTAGGTACCAACCACATATATCCAAAATCCATCTAAGTAAGATAGTGATCCACTTTTTCTAGTAGTCCTTTCATATTACTATTTTTAACATATTCCAAGATGTTTTAGAGAAAATGTGAATGTTCTCATCAATCATATTTCACACGTCCTCTTGTGTACCATGATTATGTGTCACTAGATCCAATCCTTGATAAGAAGGCACTGTATCTACAATCTCATTGCCCAATTCAAGGAAATGGTGTAAATGTATCCTCAGCTTCTCTAATTATGCAACTTCTATGCTCATATTTATGTACATCATTTAACTTGTTATCTCTACTTGTTATTCCCTTTATTCTACTTTTATAATATTGATATTTTCTTACATTATAGATCTTAATTCATGCTTTATGCTCCTTTATGGTCTGTGATGTCTAAAGGCTCAATCTATTTTATGAAATTATAGGTTAATGCTTTGAATATCTCAGTGCATCACCTTAGTTAGTGTTCTTTATATTTTATTTGCATTTCCTTCTTATCCCTTTTCATCCCCCTTATTATAATGAAGAGATAACTTATAAAATCTTAGAGGTTACTTTATAGACTAAAATTTTGTCCCACACCAGTAAAGCTTCCCATAAAAGGTTGTTTAACTTGAAGCAAAGGTTTTAGGCATCAATAATTTTTTTTTTTGCACACCCAATTGGATGTGATATACTAGTGTACGCAAATAGAATCAAAAGTTAATGATCTAAAGGCCTATAATAAGGTCATATATAGAAAATAATTTGAGCCTACTAACACTTCATCCAAGAGATTTAACTCACCAAAGGACTATGGGGTCTAGCATTGATCAGTAACAATAAATGGATATCAAAGACCCATCACAGAAATTTGTATTTTGAGATAGTGAAATCCCATTTATCCCTCTAACACCCCTAGCTACATGGGATCCCATTATCATAAATTCCTTGAAATATTTCTCTAAATTATTAGTAGAGGATTTCAAGACTAGAGTAGAACATCTCTAAGATATTGCAAATGTGTACACTATGTACTATGTCAATGCACAAAATGTAGGTTTAAGGCTACTATCCAATTTATTTAAAGGAAGGGATCTTTATTGGTATTGATATTTTCCATCTAACTCTATCAATGCCTGGGATGACCTAGGTGACAAATTCTTTGAGTGATTCAATGAGAAGCTAGATTGGTCATCCTTCCTACAATAACTAATAACTATTAAGAGGGGCCCATAAGAGGCCATTATTGATTTCAATACCAAGTTTAAAAATACATAGCAAAGGATCCCAATTATTTTCTATCTTAAGGACTTCAACTCATATATTGTAGTTATGATCTAGTCACTTCTAATATAGACACTATCAGATGCTTATGATCTAGAAGTAAGAACCAAAAATAATTTGATAAATGTAGTAAAGATTCCTCCATGACCATCAATATTGATGTTCCTACAGATGTTTATGCCTCCATAATAAGTACCAAGTATCTTAGGAATCCCACCTTATATGTATGTATATCCACCCACTCAAGTGAGCACATCCACTCAGTCCTCATTAGCTATGGAGATGAATGACATGAAGATCATCTTGAAAAACTTTTCCAATGAGATAATCTATCTCAAAAGGAAACATGTTATGCCCTTAAAGCCCCATTTTAATAATTACCAAGAAAGGATAACACCTTACCAATAGAACTAGTACCAAGAGAGGTAAAGTCCAAACCATCAAGCTCTAGATCATCAATTGCCAAATCATTAGATGCAACCCATGAACTAAATGGTTGTAGTACTTGACCCCTTACATATAATATCACCAAATGCAAATAGGGATCTAGTTATTAGCCAAAATAACTTGGAAGATGATTCTAATTCATGGTATTTCACTTAAAATGATGCTCATGGACCACAAAATTGTCTAAGGGGCAATCTATAAAAGAAGGTTACCAAATAATGGAAATAAGGGAACACAACTAATTTAGACTATATATATCAATCCTTAGGAGTTAAGAATGTCATATTGATGGCACAAATGCAAGGAATGTACCTATAATAAGAGGAAGAGATAGCCCCAGATCATACACTCTTCTCTTGGGTGGAAGGTGAAGATGTGGTCTATGTAAGTGAATTTTCCATGTATAGAGCCCCATAAGTTCAATCTAATTATTACACGTGCTCCAAGAAAAGTTTGGACAAGAGCCCTAAATTTACAAAAAGGCCCTAAGTGAATTTTTAAAAGGTTTAGTACCCCAACCTTCACATTTGACATATCAAAATTGGAGTGAAATGATGTAGATCAAGGTAAAATATCTTGAGGTCCTATCTCTAGGGTTGTACAAAGTGGTGGAGTAGTTAAAAAAGGTTGTGGCCAATGTATCCCTTTAGTATGTCCTATCTATCCTAAATCAAAATTCTCTATTAAAGGAATCTTTAGAGAAATAAACAAATCCCATACAAGGAAAGCTGACTATAAAGTGCACAAGGACAAAGGAGAAGGAAGATAATATAAGAGTATAACCCTAAATACCCTTTACATTTTTCAATACCAAAAAGGGGTAAGAAAAATAAAACCTACCCTATTTTATTTGACACTAATTATGAGGAAGAAATTATTTCACAACTCTATGATAGATTTGGGTGTGAGTATAATGGTGATGCCTAAATATATAGAAAATGCACTACAATTGAAGTATGAGCCATTAAATAAAAGAGTGATGAATTTATATGGGAATAAGTTCCAAAACTTAGGGATCATCAGGGATATACCCATTACATTATATTCTTGTCTTAGCATTACTATACCACAAGACATTATAGTAATAGACATCTTGCTTATTCTTGGGATATGTTTGTAAAGAGATTTTACCATTAAGATAGGTGGGTACTTATCATTGGACTGGTAATATCTAATCATGAGGACCAAGAATGGTTCAAATTTAAAGGTTTTGTGAAAACCACTTCACATAGAGAACATAGTAGAAGAAGTTATGATGAACTTCAAATCAATGCACACCTCCTCAAGAATGGCAATGGACTACATGGAAATGCTTGAAGGAGAAAAGGTAATGAACACTATAAGTATATAGGAAGAGGCCCTTATCAATAAGTTCATTAAAAGTGACCTATTTAAAAAAATTTATGGTACCAAACTCAAGACCTACATGATCCATGATGAAGACTAGGTCATTCCCAAGGTCATAGAGATGAAAGAAGACTAGAGCAAAGGGCTTGAAGATGAGTTAAAATTTTGAATCTACATTTTTATGGTGTAAAGTGCAAAACCAACTCTAGAGATAACATCTAACTAATACCTACTTCCAAAAAAAGACCCTTTAATCCTTCATGTTTCAATTTACCTACACCAATAATGAGGCTAAATACAAAGCACTAGTTCTTAAACTCATCCTAGCTAAATGAATATGCATAAAATATTTAAAAGTATTTAGTGATCTTGAAATGGTGGAAAGGAAATTAAGAGGAGTCACATATGAAAAAAATGTATTCATGAGGTTGTAGCACCATCATATATCGGATTTGATTGAAACCTTTGAATATTTCAACATCCAAATCATCCTTAGGGACATGAATGCAAAAGTAGATAGAATGGCAATGATTAGATCCCAATTCAATCCAGTGATAAACTTGTTCATCAATGATTAGGCTGTGTGGGTTATCATTAGACCCACCATACCTAATAATGACCAAAATTGGCAAATTTTTGAAAGTGATGAGAAAATCGCCATGCTCCTCAAGTAATCATGCAAATTCATGGAACAATTATAGCGAAAGATCAAAGAGTATTATGGGGACCAAATCATGCAATTAAAGACCAACAAGCTACCAAAGGGCCTCATCACCCTAGAAAATATTTTTGACTTTGATAATGTAAGGAATGATAAGTAAAAGTTTATCACAAATAAGGGTAATTAATTTGAGTTTGATGTTAGAGATGGAAGTTGAAGGTTAGAAAAGAAGTCCCTCAGAAGGATAAAGAATGTTTGGTTTCTTTCTATGACAAATATAAATGAGTCATCACATGGACTTATGATTACTTGAATGGATATGACCATGAGGTCATTCAACACACCATAGACTTGGTAGAAGGGGCCAAACTAGTCTAGTAGAAGAAAAAATTGGTGAATCCTAAAATTGAGTCCCTCATGGCTCAAGAACTCAATAAATTTATCAACTCAAAGATTATATACCCAATCAAGCATTTGACTTGGGTGTCCAATCTAGTTCCTATTTAAAATAAGAGTGGAGAGATCTATTTTTGCATGGACTTTAGAGATCTAAGTAAGGCTTATTTAAAGGACCATTATCACCTCCCCTCTATGGAATAGATCCTCTAAAAAGTAATAGGTGTAGATATGTTTCCTTTGCTAGATGGATTATTTGGGTATAATCAGGTATGGGTAAATGAAGAAGACCAACACAATAATACCTTTACCACCAAGTGGGGAACCTTCACATATTCAAATATACCTTTAGGCCTCGCTAATGTCAAGGCTACCTTACAACAAGTTATGGATGTGGCCTTTAAGGTTTTGATCAATAATATCATCCTCATCTACCTAGATAATTTCACCATGTTTTCCAAGGTGAATCTTTTGGACCATATAGAAAAGTTCATTCAAAATTTCCAAAAATTTTGGGTGTCCCTTAACTGATAAAAATGTGTCTTCAGATTACAACAAGGCAAGATGATCAGTTATGTAGTATCCACAGAGGGGTCACTATGGACCTAGAGAGAATAAAATCAATTAGATACTTAGCCTCAATAATAAATAAGAAAGGAGTCCAATAGTTCCTTGGAAATATTAATTTCATCAACAAGTTCATATCCAACTTTATAGGATTGGTGAGACCAATCATATTGATGCTAAAGAAGGATTATGCCTTCAAGTAGACTCCTAAGGGAAAAGTAACATTTTATGAGATCTAGGATGCAGTCTCCACCATGTCATTAGTAGCCAACCTAGACTTCTCTAAGAAATTCATCATTTATATTTATGGAAGTGATCATATCCCAATGGTTATGTTAACTCAAAATGAAGATGGAGGAGGAAATGAACACTCGATCATTTTATACTCAAGAAAATTTCATAAGTATGAAGTCAAGTATAATTTATTAGAGAGATAGGCTATTTCCATTGTCAAGGGCCTCAAAAAGTTTAGGCACCTTATGGTAGGAAGCAAAATAATGGTGTACATGGCACACTCTAACATCCAAAAATACATAATGGAAGGAGAAATCACTAAAAATTGAGAAAATTAGATCACCAACATCTTAGAGTATGATATCATAGTAAAATAAACAAAGGTGATTATAGGAAGAGTAATATATGAGTACTTATCCCATTGTGTAGATGTCTACTATAAGAACATGATAGACTAGAATCAATCTTACTAAACTAATATGAAACTAATAAATCTTGAGTGGTCAAAAGGATATGTTTCATGCAAACTAGTCAATACCATAATGGTCTCCCTTTACATAAAATGTATTTATATCAACTATAAGGGGTTAATTACACACTAGTCTAAGGATTCATGTTAAAAATAAATTTTGATGGGGATCTAATTTGATGTGTTAAAAGACATCAATAAGGGGAAATTATCCAAGATATGCAATTTGCTCCCCTAGGTGGCCACTTCTCAGTAAAAACCACCATAATGAAGATAATATGCTTGGGGTATTACTGGTTGACCATGTTTGTAGACTACCATAAGGTAGTAAAAAAATGCTAAAAGTGTCAGTTCTTTGTAGGAAAAACAAAGAATTCAGCCATGCCTTTGAACCCAATCATGACTAATGAACCCTTCACATAGTGGGGCCTAGATTTCATCAAGATGGTCAACCTCATCTCAAGCATTGGTAGATCAAAACAATCCCATTGAGAGAGGTAATTGAGAATATAATTCTTAGCCTCCTAGAAGAGATCGTAGCAAGATTTAACCCATCTAAGATAATCATCTTTGATAACACAAAATCCTTCCTCAAGTATAAGATTTATAAGTTTGTGTTTCAAAATGGTATCTTCTTAAAAAATTCATCTAATTACTACCCATACGGGTAAAATTTGGTGGAGTCAAAAATTAAGAACCTTATAAGACTAATAAAAAGGATGGGTACTGACTAGTGAAGGGAGTGGCACATGCATGTGAGAATGACTCTATGGGTAGACTGGATCACTCTAAAGTAGATCCTAAAACCCTCCCCATATGAAATTGTATATAGGAAAGAGGTATTCATGATAGTTTCATAAAAATCCCCACCTTATAGCTTCTAAAATCTATTAAAATTACAAAAAACGGAGTGATGGAAGTTAGACTCGCATATCTACTTAGCCTCTAAAAATCAAAAAAATAGGTAAGTAATAAGAAAATAACCCAACAACAAGTAGTTAAGTGATGGTTTGTCAAGAAGTCATTAGACCCAAGATTTAAACCCAATGACTTAGTCCTCAATTATGATCAAATGGTTGCAAAGCTAAGCCAACATGTGAATTTTGACTCTTTATGGAGGGGACCATTTCACATCATTAGCAATACATAGGGAAATTATTTCAAGTTAGAAGATGAAGATGGAAACGCATTGGAGATCCCAATTAATGGGATAGATTTGAAGCAATTTACCTACCTTTCCCTTGTATATAATTTTTTAGTTTTCCTTTATATTTGTGTGTTTCCTTTACTTTGATATTATTTCCTTTTGCTTTATTTCCATTTTTATGGTTGTTTATTTTGAATAAGTGTCATTAGCACAAGTGGCTTGTCTAGTTGTGATGTATCCTCACCCTGACTCTCCTAATTATTCAAAAAACATTATTTAAAAGATAATTATCTACTTTCCTCACCAACCATTAATGTTAGATGCTCCATTTTTCATGATCCCCCATACGATCATCATAAATCTCTTGTGAATGGCTCCTCAAGTGTGTGTTCCACCCTTAACATATATGGGATGTGCCCAATTTCAAAATTTTCATGATGAGGCATGTTGATATATAAGCCCCTCTCTCCATCAATAAAAATACTTGATTCATAGATATTCTTAAGAGCATTAAGTAATTAAAGAAAGTAGAGAGAGTGGAGCCAAAAACTATGGAAATTTATGAGTAAGAATTTTTAATCATTCAATAAAGATAGAGAGTGGTTTTGAATCAAGACTAAATAAGGATACTTATACATCTTCATTAAGAGGTGATAAGAATCCCATAAGATAAAGGACCCATAGGTTAGGTAACTATGGGAACCTTCCCCCTCAATATACAATGAGTAAATCCTACACTTCTACCCCCTCTCAGTGAAAGGAAAAAGTGTCGAATGTCAAGAAGGTAGCCAAAGGGGACTGTAGAGATAGAAAATTGGTCACTAATTTTAAGGATTATATCTTTGATCCTAAGTTGGCCAAGAATCCCAAAATTTTGAGAGAGGGTGCTCATATTAGAATGCTCAAGAGGGTCTGTAGGGAGGAGTATGACTCATTTAGCTACATAATGTGGGACTGAATGCTAGCATAGTTTATGCTGCCCTAGATCTATCCATGACCTAAAATAATTTCCCTCTATGTAGAGAGATATGATGCCAACATTGGAATAATTATTTACAATGCCCATTTGATGGTGAAAATTAGTAAAAATGTCATAAGGGAGATGCTCTAGGTCCCAATCAACCCTAATGTTGATATCTATAGAATGGAAAGCTTTTAGGATGTTTGGGACTCTCAAGTCCATGAGAAAGTAAACTTCCTTAGCTTTATCTTCAAGATCAACATCATATAAATGCCTCCTCTACCCATTCCCTTGGAAAGCTTCCCCATATAGTACCTAAAGGATACCTTGTCTAGGTATTTCATCTTCGAGATGGACACAGATGCCAACATCACTAATTTTTAGTTAGGGATGCTCTACCTCCTTACTATGATGAAAAAGGGGAGGTTTATAGGATGGATTTTTTAGACTCCATCACCACTTCCATAAATAATGAGCTAGAATCTTTTCTTATATTGGGTGCCTTTTGGTAATCCTCCTTCCTCTTACACCTCATTTTTTACCTATTGTCAACTTGGAGTTGCCCCTTGAATTGAAGATGTGTTGAAATGGATAATACTCTCTCTAATTGAAATAATGGAATCTTCTCACAACGTTGGATGCCTCAATGGTGAAGAAAACCTCTAGAGAAGGCTGGTTCTTATAAGGTGTATCAATGAAGATCTCTACTCTATGTTGTAGACTACCATGGAAAAGGGAGAAAGAAACTTGAAGGGGAAATCCTACCCAATGATGGTGACACAGAAAAATATTGATCCACCCTACTTGGAACCTTAAACACTAAATCAAAAAAGGGAAAAGGAAGACCTTTGATTTCAATTGATCACTATGCATAAGTATTTAATGACAAGGTTTGATCCAATGACAAAAATATGAGGGAAAATGATGAAGAGAGATTTGATACAAGATACTTTACATCCACCTAACATCCATTTATATCTTTAGAAAAAGACATATAAAACACTAAACATGACTCGCATAACATGATGAGCTGGCAACTAGGTATGAATTAGAATTTGGGAAGGGAGAGAAATCTACCACGTATATAAATTGTTGAATGAATGTACACTATGCTAGCACTTAAAATATGAAATTAAAATCCTTTTATTAATTAAATAGGTTACACAACTCACCAATGGTAGAGGTTGGTCTTACCAAGAGAGGGATGATTTTACAAGGCTAAAAATCCATTAATATATAAAATTACAAAAAGCCAAGTGATTGGTGTTATAAATAGGAGAGGAAGTTAACTCTTCATTAGCCCAAGTCCAAATTGTGTTGCATGAGTCTTCCAAATTTGTCTTTACTTGGATTATACCTAGTTGTCTTTCATGAAGATCTTTAGCATTGAAAAAGAAGAAGATGAGCTTTGGATGCATGAAATCTATGAATAGATGTCTTTACTTGAAAACCTATCAAATCCAAAACAAGAGTAGTCAAATTCACTCAAACTATTGAAACATTTGAAAATATCCCTTTTTCATGCAATTAATGCAAATGCTAAATTAATAATTACATTTGAACCACCAAAAATTTTCAAGTTTTGAGACAAATGAGAGTGTGTGCATGGAATTTTTGGCTATTTAAAATATTCAACACTTTTCCCATTCATCATGCAAGAAAACTCTATTTTTAGAACTAAAGCATGCTTGATTTCTTAATAGCATTCAATTCATTGGAGTCCATCATGTTAGTTTGTGCATGATCTTTATTTATCTTGCCTTTGTCTTTATTTTGTGTTTGTTCTATTCACTATTCATGCTTATGTCCATGTTTTTTTCTACATTAATCTTTGTTCATGCCTCTATTTTTACATTTGTCTTACTTCTTGTTCAATTCTAGCTTAGTCCTATTTGTGTTTACATCTTTGTTCATGGTATTGATCATGCTCTGTTCACTTCATGTTTTCTCTAGCTTTTCTTATGCTCTACTATTATTCAAGATTTGGTCTTTATTTTAGTTTTCATCCTTCAAATAAATTGTTTAAAGGACTCTCTGTATCTTCTCTTTCATTGGATTAACATTTTCTTTCCTCTTTTTTGGCCTTTTCTTATGCCCTTATATTTTCTATCGGGCCTTTTATCCCTCCCAAATTTCTTTTGACTTTTTTTGCAAAGGAATTCCTTTGGACAAAAAGTTTGAAGGAATTCCTTTCCTTGCCAATTTTCCCAAATTTATTCTTTTAGGCTATTATATCTTGACCTTTGGTTTTCTTCATACTTTTGTTGACTTCATATTCTCTTGGATTTCCTATTTGATAATTATTTTTAAGGATTTCCTTCCTTAAATTTTATCATTTCCTTTTTTGCATTTATTTTTATTGTTAACCATGAAATATACTGAGAGGGGGGTGAATCAGTATATTATACATATTTTTACTTAATCAAATTCCTTTTCTTTAATCACTTAAACACACATTCAAGATATGCAATAAAATTGAAATAATAATATGCACCACACGAGAGAGAGAGAGAGAGAGAGAGAGAGAGAGAGAGAGAGAGAGAGAGAATTTTTATGTGGAAACCCAAAGTGGAAAAACCCATGAAGAACAATCTCAAGTATATGAATGAGCACCAACTCAAATTAAAAAGTTTGCAATCACCAAACCCTTTTCCAAGCACCAACACAACAACTATTTTTGAGCACCAACCCATAAGAGCACCAACCCCTTAAATATTTGTGAGTACCAACCCATAGGAGCACCAACCCCTCTTGTGTATAAAACACAACTATCTCTCAATATTCCTTACTCAAAAAATGATAGAAATCTACAATATCTCCTTCTTTTCTCTATTTAAAATAAATACAAAGCATACACTCTCTTGCATATTATAAATGGCTTCTCAAGCCTCTATTTATAGCTTTCAATTTACCCTTTGTGACCCTTTAATCCTCATGGAAAATGGCACAAAACTTTCATGACCCTTCGTATCCTTGCATTCAAAAAGTCATATGGTGACCCTTCATAAGAAAATGCATCCTTTCTTCTTTTGTTTTTATCTTGGTGACTTTTTATATTCCTCAAAGTGTCCTTTCATGGAAAAATGTGCCATACCCTATTTTATCTTCACATGGTGACTCTTGCAATTATTCAAGATGACTCTTCATGAGAAAATGCATCCCATTCCTCTTTTGTCTTTACCCCCTATCTTTTTGACTTCTCTATGGGCCCTATTTTGACTTATATGAAACCAAAAATATATTTTTTAATATTAAATAAATATTAACACCCATTAGCCAAGATATGAACATTAAATCCACCATTAAATGAAATAGGGTCTTTATCACCAATAATGCTAGACCTTTGTGATCAATGACAATATTTCCAATAATATCCCCCTTTATCATTAATGGCAACCTAAAAATGAAACTACCACATCCTAAAACTTGCACATACTACCATCTAAAAAATATATAGCAACTCCCCCTTACTATAGTAACTTATACCTATTCCCTATACCTATTATGCACCTATTTTTGCACTTGTACCTATACCTATTTCTATTTTTCTCCCCCTTTGACATCAATGTCAAAGGGCCTATCCTTGAGCTAGCACTTAGCTCCCACTCAACTGATATTGATTCTAAATGGTAGGAAGTAAAAAAAATTACTCCCAAATTCTCTCATAGATACTCAAATGTATCTTTTTTTAGTTCCTTTGTGAAAATATTTGCAATATGCTCTATAGTACTGATATATTCCATGTTAACCTATTTATCTACAACCTACTCTCTCAATAAGTGATATCTAATAGGAATATGTTTTGTTCTTAAATGCATCACTAGATTCTTCAAAATATTAATAACACTTGTGTTGTCACATAAAATAGAAATTGGTTCATCACATTTTACTTTGATATCTTCCAAAGTTTGCTTCATCTAAAGCACTTGAATACAACATGATACCTCTACAATATATTATATTTTAGCTATAAAAAGTGATACTAAGTTTTAATTTTTGATTAGCCATGATACTAAGCTATCACCAAAGAAGAAATCTCCTCCAGTTGTACTCTTGTATCATCCAAGAAACCTACCCAATCTAAATCTGTATAAGTAACCAAATTGAAATCTCTACCTGTGGGATACCACAATCCATAATCTAATGCCACTTTGATATATCTGAATATTCTCTTAACCAACTAAACATGACTATATTTTGGAGTTTATTGATATCTTGCAACCATACTTATTACATACATGATGTCTAGCCTCAATGCTATCAAATATAAAAGACTACCAATCATAAATCTATACAAATATTGATCTGTAATAGGTGAATATTCATCCTTGCTCACCTTATTTTCTATACTCATTGGTGTGCCAACTGATGCACAATCCTCAAAACAAAAATTTATTCAACATTTCCTTAGCATATTTACTTTGAGATATAAAAATTCTTTTATCTGACTGAAATATTTGCAACCCTAAGAAAATTGAAAATTCTCCAAACATAGACATCTCAAATTCTTTTTGTATATTATCAAAAAATTCTTTTTTTATCTTTTTAATGTTTCCTCCAAAAGTGATGTCATCAATATATACCACAATAATCAATTGATGCTCACTTTCTATTTTGATGTAGAGATTACTGTCAGCAAATCATCTCTTAAAACCTTGATCCTATAGGTACTTATCAAGTCTTGCATACCAAGCTCTGGGATTTTATTTCAATACATATAGTTCTTTCTTCAATCTACATACATGGATACTAATATTTTAGAGAATAAATCTCTTAGGCTACTCAATGTAGACCTCTTCTTTTAGATTCCATTTAAGAAGGAAAATTTGACATCTATATAAAACACTTTCAAATTTTTAAACACTACATATTCAACAAACATTATAATAGCCTCTAGCCTTGCTACTAGTGCAAAAATTTATTCAAAATATATTCCCTCAATTTGATCATATCCTACATACTAATTTTGCTTTATTCTTGGTCACTTCTCCATTTTCATTCAATTTATTTTTGTAAACCCATTTTGTTCTTATCACATTATGATATTTTGGTCTATTCACTAATTCCAAAGTATCATTCTTTTCTATTTTATTTAATTCTTCATCTATTGAATTAACATAATGATTATCATGTCTAGCTTCTAAAAAATTTATAGGCTAAATTCTGGATAATAAATTAAAAATAACTTGCTTAGACTCACTTACCATCATTCTTGTGGTGTGAATTATTTCATTTATGTCCCTAATGATGTCACTTTCATTATTATTTCTATGAACATATTTGGATGGTGTTTTGGTGTCCTTTTTCTCCTTCTCATCTTCATTTGATTCTTCAAAATCTTCCTCTTTAATGATTTTAGGAATGTCTACTGGATCACTGATTCTTTGTGTTCCATCTTATTTTATCCTAACACTTGCACTTTCAACAATTTTACTAGTTATTTTGATATAACATTTATAATCTTATTTATTTAAGAATAACCAAGAAATATACCTTTATCTACTCTAGATTCAAACTTACCAAGTTTTTCATGACTTCTCTTTATGAAGCATATACTACAAAAAACTCTGAAATAATCAACTTTTTTGGTTTGTCTTTCCATAGCTCGTAATGAATCTTGTCACTATTGAATCTCAATAATTATCTATTCTAAATATTCACTATTTTAGTAACTACCTCTCTCCAATATTTATCTAGTATCTTGGATTCATTTATCATTGTCCTCACCATCTCCTGAATTGTTATATTTCTCTGATTAAATACTCCATTTTGTTGTGGATTTCTGGCTACTGAATAATGTTTGTTTATTCCATAGTCTTCAAAAAAATAATTAAACTAATTTGACATGAATTATTCTCCTTGATATGATCTTAAACACTTAATCTTCAAATTGGTTTCATTCTCAACTAATGCTTTGAATGCTTTGAACTATCTGAAAGCTTTTGATTTTTTCTTTAAAAATATTATATGAGTCATACATGAAAAATCATCAATAAACAACATGAAATATTTCTCACCTTCAGTACTTTGAGTTCTCATATGTCCACATAGATTAGTGTGAACAAGCTCTAACATCTGATTGGTCAAGTAGTCTTTTGTTTTGAACCACCTTCTAGCCTGCTTCCCATGCTAACAAGGTTCATAAATATGTTGGATGGCTTTGTATTCTTTAGAAGACTTCTAACTAATTGATTATTGATGATGTTGACAAGATTATCAAAATTTATGTGTCCCATTATACTATTCCATAGCCAAATTTCTTCAATCTGACTCAAACATATTTGACCTTTGATGTCTGATAACATATACAAATTATTGCTTATTCTTTGAGCATCTACAACCAACATATCTGAAACTTTTCTCCTAATTTCAAAACCTTATACCTAAAACTTTAGTGTGTTCCCTTGATCACACATTTGACTTACACTCAAAATATTATGCTTAAGACCTTCTACATACAAAATATTTTAAGTCTTAGTTCTACCATTATCCTAACTTAGTGTACCTTTTCTAGCAATTATAGCAATAGTATTATCTCCAAATTTCATTGTACCATCATTGATCTTCTTCAAGGTTATGAACTTATTTTTGTCTCCTGTCATGTGCCTTGAACATCCACTATCAATGAACCATGTATTTTCTTCATTTATTTCATGCAAAACTATCTATACCAACATAGATTTTTTAGGTTGTTTCTTTTGCCATAACCTTGTCTAAACTTTCTTCTTGATGAATGGATCCTTGAAACTTTGGGCCTTATTGAATGACTTTAACATGATTATATAGTACTGAGATATGTATTCAAATTTTTTTCCCTTGTAACATATTATGACCTCTTCATTAAAGCCTGATAGAGGAGAAAAATAGTTACATCTTCTGCTTGACTCTGCATGACTTTCTTTCTCCTTATTTCTCAAATTGTCAGCCCTTGTTTGACATTCTATTTTCTTATGACCATATCCATTAAACTAACAATAGTAACCACAAAAATAGGACCTATTTGTGTATCTCTAATTGTATTTCCTTTTGTAGCTCTAATTCTTTCAACCATCTTTGTTTGAGATGTCCTTTGTATTCTTAACTTCTTCCCTTTTTATTTTCTCTTATGTAAGATCTTCAACATAGCTCTTTCCTTTTTACCCTTTCTCTTTTTAAAATCTAATACCTATATTATCTAACATTGATCTTTGACTTTCTAATATCTTATTCAACATATTAGAGCTATTCTCAAATTTTGAATCATTGGTTACTCTATCAGTGATTGCTTTATTTATTTTCTCAAGATCTGCTTTTAAAGAAGCAATTTCAATAACATACCTTTCAAATTCTTTACTTAATTTTTGAAACTATGCCATTAGATCTTATTCATTATTCTTGGCTTCTTTAAAGTGTGCTTGTTAATCTTAAATTGTTTCCTTTTACTCATTTTCACATTTCTCGATCTGGAGCTTTAATCTTTGATTCTTCTTCTCAAGAGATTTTAACTGTTCTAAGGCACAAACAAGTTCTCCTTCCAGATTCACTTTAGCTTCATCATATTCTTCTTCTTGATCATCCATACTTTTTCATCTATAGTAATATTCATATATGGCCATGAATATAATCTCTTCTTCTTTTGAATCACTGACTCCACTAGCTTTGATTGAGCTAGGATTTTTAGAATTAAAATTCTTTTTCTCGAATCTCTTCTTGAATTTTCCTTTAAATTTTTTCTTGTATGTAAAATTCCCTTCTTCATTGTCACCATTACTCTTATCTATTAACTTACATAAAAAATGTCCAATCTATCCACAATTAAAACATTTAAAAGGTAATTTTCCCTGATCTTTAACTATGCCCTTTTTTGGCTTGCGAATGAATAGAGCTCCATTGTCATCTTCATCATTGCTAGAACTATCAATTGATTCTTGAATATTATCCTTATCTTTCTTCGATGTATTAAAAGTAACTTCTCTCTTTGAAGGTTTCTCTTATTCAATCTGCATCTCATATGCCATAAGAATACCATGTAGTTCATCCATCTTTAGCTTGGCTAAATTCTTCATCTCTTCAATTGCCAAAACTTTTGAATCATATCTCAATGGTAGGGATCTCAAAAAAATTGAACCATAATTGATTCTTATAAGTTTCTCCAAGACCTTGAATATAATTAACTATTTGATCAACCCATAAAAGATAACTTGCTATATTTTCTTCCTCTTTCATCTTCAAAGTCTTAAACTATCTTCTGAAAGTCTGAAGCTTAGCTTGCTAAACCTTTCCATCACATTTGTAAATATTCTCAAGTTTTACCCAAGTTTCATAAGTAAATCTACATTACATAACTTTAACAAATTATCATTCACATAAACCACATAAAATAACATTTGAAGCTTTATCATTATTTTCACTTTACTTCTTTTCTACTAGAGTAGTTACAAGTGTCTGTGGCTCTTCATATTCCTCCACCACTGCTTGTCAAATTTAAAATATAATGACCATAAAATAAGTCTTCATCCTTATCATACAAAAAAATTTATTTATTACATCAAATAAAGGTGCATTATTTTTAGAAAAACCTTCATTTGATCTAACCATCATGCTTTCCTGATCTACCTTCAAGCTGTAAAACTTTTTCCAAAGGAACTTGCTCTGATACCAATTGTTAAGCACAAAATATACTAATATGGTGGGTAGATCATTTGATTATATATCTTTTTACTTAATCAAATTCCTTTTCTTTAATAACTTAACCACACATTCAAGATATGTAATAAAACTAAAACAATAATATACACCACATGAGTGTGTGTGTGTGTGTGTGTGTGTGTGTGTGTGAGAGAGAGAGAGAGAGAGAGAGAGAGAGAGAGAGAGAGAGAGAGAGAGAGAGAGAGAGAGTAGATTTTTATGTGGAAACCCAAACTAGAAAAAACCATGAAAAATAATTTCAAGTATATGAATGAGCACCAAATCAAATTACAAATATTGCAAGCACCAAATTACAAGAGCACCAACCCATTTTCCATGCACCAAAACAAAAATTATTTGTGAGTAACAAACCATTTCATATATTTGTGAGCACCAACCCACATGAGGACCAACCCCTCTTGTGTATAAAACACAACTATCTCTGAATGTTGCTTACTCAACAAATTATAGAACTCTACAATATCTCCTACTTTTATCTCTTCAAAAACAAATAAAAAACATGCACTCTATTGAATATTAAAAATTTATTTTCAAGCCTTTATTTATAGCTTACCACATGGCCTTTGGAATTAACCCTTTTTGACCCTTCAATCCTCATGAAAAATGGCACCAAAATTGCATGACCCTTCGTATCCTTACATTTGAAAAGTCATATGGTGACCCTTCATAATCAAATGCATCATTTCCCTTTTTTTATTTATCTTGGTGACTATTCATATTCCTCAAAGTGTCCCTTTATGGAAAAATGTGCCATACCATCTTTTGTCTTCACATGGTGACTATTGGAATTCCTCTAGATGACTCTTCATGAAAAAATGTATCCCATTCCTTTTTTATCTTTACCCCATGACTTTTTGACTTCTCCATGGGCCCTTTTTTGACTTATATGAAGCCAAAAATATATTCAATAATATTAAATAAATATTAACACACATTAGCCAAGATATGAACATTAAAAACACTATTAAATGCAATAGGGCCTTTATCACCAATAATGCTAGACCTTCAACATCAATGACAATATTTATAACATTTGTTTTCTTTATGTTTTTATCCCTCCAAATTCCTTTGGACTTTTTATATAAAGGAATTCCTTTAGAAAAAAATTCTAAAGGAATTCATCTCCTTTGGCTATCTTTCCCCGAAGGGAAAGTTCCCTTAAAGAACTTTGTTTTCATCTTTCATTTATGGTGTGCCCTCCACAAGGGCTTCTACATCCCAAAAATGCCCTTTAGGCTTTTTGATTTGGTCTTGTCTTTGGCTTTGGTGCCCCACACAAAGGTATGTTCTTCCATAAGTGCTTGAAAGAATTGTAAAGGTCCACATCACTACCAAGTACCCTCCATAAGGGCTATTCATCCTCAAAAGTGCCTTTCAAAACTTTTGAAAGCGTCATACCACTAACCAAGTTCCCTCAAAAAGGGAACTTCTCCTTCAAATAAATTGATTTTGTCCTTCAGAACCTTTTCTAAGGTCTTCTTCATGTTTGAAGTGTTCCTAGCAAGGGCACATATCCTTCAATGAAATTATAACCATCTCTATGCAATGCATAGATGCCCTCCATAAGGGCACTTCTCCTAAAAACATACCTTTCAAAATAATTGTAAAGGCCACCTCATTTCACAAGTGTCCCCCACAAGGGTAGTTTCCCTTCAAGATTTTTGAAGGGCACCCAAACTTTTTGAAGGGCACCTAGTCTTTTGAAATTATCCTTCAGATGTATTGTTTAGACTTGAAGACCATAAAGTGAACCAACCTTAATGGTGCATACCCTTTACAACTTTTGAATTGGATCTTATCAAAGGGAAAGTGCCCTTTAGGTCTTCTCAACTATGTTTTTCCCTTTTTCTTTCAAATAAAAAGTCTAAAGAAAATAAACTTTGGATGATTGTGACTTAGTCTTTTTGGAATTTTACATAGTCCTTTGAGAGCTCTCTCTCTAACAATATGTATAAATAAATAGTCCACTTATTATAGCCTAAAAAAATTCCTTGGGAAGATAAGATAAATAAAATTATAGCTTGCATGTCTTGGCTGTATTTGAAAATTTGGATATAATCAAGAAAGCTCCTTGGAAACCTCTAAATGACTAAAATTCACCTAGTTATAGATGGCCACTTTGGTTGGCTATAAATGCATATTTAAGGACCCAAAAACTAATTCACAAGACAAAATTGGAACCATAGAAAAGTTTTGAATAGTAGGGGTGATAATTTGCCTTGTGGGGTTAAAATTGTCAACATTTTTGGTAGCTCAATTGGGCAGCATGCCTGCTATACTAGTGAAATCAAACCATATAGATGATATTTGAACTCCCAAATGGTGAACCTAATTTTTGACTAAAAATATCCTCATAACCTTGGCTAAAGTAACCTTCTCCCTCAAAATAGGAAGGGAAAAACATGAAATTAGGAAAACTAACTAAGAAGCAAATGTGCAAACAAGTACTTATTGAATAAAACTGAAGCAAACTACTATGCTTGAAAAACACTTGGAGTAAAGAAAAAAATAACTATGTAGATAGAGATTTTCTCTTCAATAGAAATATTTTAGATGTATCCTATTAATTGGTATTGAAAGCTCTCGACCATCCATCTTGGCAAGTTGGAAGGAATTATGGGATTTGCAGTTAGAGATCATGTATGGGCCACTCCAAAGGGAATCAAACTTGGTGTGCCTTCCTATTTTGGCTTAATCCTCATCCCACTTGAGGACAAAATCTATTTCATTTAAGATTTATGAGGAAGCTCATTTGCAAATGTTATTTTAACTTGCACCTAATTACGTTCCATAGATAGCATCGATTGAGTTATTGTCTCTTCCAACTCCATAAGCTCTACATACCTAATTTCCATAGGCTCATTCTCCAACAACTCAAGTTCATGCATTAGTTTTAAAGTTGGAAACTTAATATAAATAGGTAACCTTGATTCCTTTCCATATACTAGCTTATATAGAGAGTTGGATATTAACCTCTTGTAGGTGATCTTATCAGTTGACTTCAACTTGAGATGCCATGACCTATGAATGTCTTTAATAGTCTTTTATATGATACTTAAGAGGTTATTATTTGTAGATTCAACAAGGACATTTCCTTATGGATAGTAATTTGATGAAGTGATGAGATAAAATCTATGTTGGATATCCCATTGATTAATCCTAGATCCCATAAAATCCATTACATTGTCAAAAAAATATGGTTGAAGGAACTTCAAACCTAGTAAGCAAACCTTCATAGAAATCAAGAACGTTAGTTTCATTTGATTCTTTCAATGAAATTACTTCCATCCAATGTGTGAAGTAATCTATAGCTATTATAATCCACTTATGCCCTAAACTCAAAGGAATATTAATGAGACCAATAAAGTCTAATCCCCACTAGACAAAAGGCTGATCCACTATAATTGGTTGAAGGGCTAGGGCTGTAAGTTTAAATTTTCCTACAAATATAGTACATTATTTGCACTTCCTAACCCATTTATGACAATCACCAAATATATTAGGTCAATCGTACCCACTTGTCATGATTTTATGTGCTACAATTATTTTTAAAAAGTGTCCTCCACCATGTCTATCAAGTAATTCTTCAAGTAATCTTTGAGTTTGGCATGGTTCCACACACCTTAGTAACATTCAATTAATATATTTTTTGAAAAAAAACCATCAAAAAGAAAGAATAGAATTGATTTCACTCTAAAATACCTTCTTTTTGAAGCACTTAGATGAGAAGGGTAAAAAGCATCTTGTAGGTAGCTTATCAAATCATGAAACTAACTAGAAGGTGAGGTGTGAACAACAACAATCTCTTCATCATTTAAAACTAAAATAACTTCATTAGTTTCTTGCAAGTCTTGAGCTAGATTATCACTAAGTCCTTTGCCTCTAACCAGTTTTATAACCTTAAATTCCACATCATATTCCATTACCTTGGTTATCCAACCAGCTCTCTTCTCATTAATGTATTTGTTTAGAATAAATTATTTGATGCTTGGATGAGCAACCATTAGATGTATTTTATTATTTACAATGGGGTAGGAAGATGAAATTAAATTATTTTCAAGTGTTTGGAGATAGTAAAATTGTATTCCACCAAGTAAGAGGTTTTAATGTATGGAAGAAATTATTGATTAAATATTATAGACATAGAGTTTTGGATTTACTTGAAAATTTTTAGGCTTTTAATATTTAGGCAATAACAAGAGATAGGAATAAATATGTTGATAGGTTGGCTACTATTTGGGCACAATTTAACATTCCATCTAATGTAAAAATTGAAAATTTTTAGTCACATATAAAGGTAGTTATAAGGCCTTCTATTCTAGATAACCAAGAGAATTAGTAGGTGTTTGAAAATTACAATCAAATTATGATATTTTTGAAGGAAGAGGTTGAGTTTTCTTTAATAAATTTTTCAAAAAACTTACATTAGTATCGTGATTATATTATACAACTAAAAATGAATAGGCTACCCAAGGGATTAGTCACTCTTGAAAATATTTTTAGTGAAGATAATGAGCTAAGGAAAGAGAAATCATCCTTGTCAACAAAGGAAGATCATTATTCCAACATAGAGATTGTATTTTGTAAAATATTGAAATTGGGCAAGGTATGCACTCCTCTACAAAAAAAAGCTTTCATTGATTTATGCACAAGTTTTGCTGATATATTTGCATGATAATATAGTGATCTCAAAGGTTTTGATCCAAGTTTGGCTCAACACACCATTAAGTTAGAAGAGGAAAATAAACTAGTGAGACAAATACAAAGGCCAATCAATCCAAAGCTTGAGCCTTTGATGAGAGATAAGCTTCACAAGATCATAGAATCAACTATTATATTTCTAATCAAGCACTCAACTTGAGTGGTGAACCTCGTTCTAGTATGAAGAAACAATGGTGTGATCTATTTGTGTGTTGATTTCCATGATTTAAATATGGCTTCAATTAAAGACCACTATTTGTTTGCATCAATAGAAAAAAATTTATAGCTTATTGTAGGTTTAGAGAGGTTTTCCTTATTGGATGGATATAGTGGTTACAATCAGATTTTGGTTAAAGAAGAGGACCAATTCAAGACAACCTTCACAACCAAGTGGGGGACATTTGCATACAAAAATATTCCATTTGGTTTGTCTAATGCTGGAGAAACCTTTCATATAGCCATGGATATGGCCTTCTAAGGCCTTCTTAATAGGTTTGTGCTTGTTTATTTGGATGATATAATAGTGTTTTTAAAAGATGTAGAAGATGACATGGTTCATCTCAAGAAAGTTTTCAAAAAGTGTAAGCAATTTGGGATATATCTAAATCCCAAACAGTATGTATTTTCAGTTCATGAAGGTAAGATTCTTGGACATGTTATTTTAAAACATAGGTTAAACATATATTTTGAAAGGATTCAATCCAATCTTTCACTCTCCTTGCCTAAGAGAAAAAAGACTTTGAAAACTTTCTTTGGAAAAATTAACTTTATAAGGAGATACATTTCAGATGTTGCTACTGTAGCTAAACCACTTATAGCCATGCTAAAGAAAAATCAAAACTTCAACTAGTCTAAGGAGAGAATAACATGGTTTGAGGATGTTATTTAATCCATAGCAAGTGCTCCTACACTTTTAAATCTAGATTTTATGAAAGATTTCATAAAATATATGTATGCTAATGTGGACACCATTTTAGGCATTCTTATACAGTTGAATCATGAAGATTTGGAACATCTAATATCTTTCTATAGCCAAGGCTTGGAGGAGTATGAAACAAAGTATTCTTCTATTAAAAAGCATGTATTTTTAGTTATAAGATCTCTAAATACTTGTTATCTAATAATAATATACATGTAATGGTTGATCATCTAAGCATCAAATAATTTCTTATAAATAAAGACATAAATGAGAAGAGAGCTGGTTGGATAACAAAGGTAATGGAATATGATTTAGAAATTAAGGTTATAAAGCTAGTTAGAGGCAAAGGACTTTGTAATCATCTAGCTCAGGACTTGAAAGAAACTATTGAAGCTATTGTAGTGTCGAATGATGAAGATATTGTTCCTATTCACACCTCAGCTACTTTCATGATTTGGTAAGCTACTTGTGAGATGGTTTTTACCCTTCTCACCTAAGTGCTTCAAAAAGAAGGTATTTCATATTGCAATCAATTCCATTCTTTCTCATTGATGTTGTTTTGTTCAAAAAGAATATTAATGGAATGTTACTAAGGTGTGTGGAACCAAGCCAAACTTAAAGATTACATGAAGAATTCCATGATGGACATGGTGGAGGACACTTTTCTACAAGAAATAAAATACTTAAAATCATGAGAGGTGGGTAATATTGGCCTACTATATTTAGTGATTTCCATACATGGGTTAGGAAGTGCAAATAATGTGCTATGTTTGTAAGAAAATTTAAACTTGCAGCCCTACCCCTTTAGCCAATAATAGTGGATGAGCCTTTTGTCCAGTGGGGAATGAACTTTATTGGTCTCATTAATCCTCCTTTGATTTTAGGGCATAAGTGGATTCTAACAACTACAGATTATTTCACACATTGGATGGAAGGAATTGCATTAAAAGAAGCAAACAAAAATAATGTTCTTAATTTCTATGAAGGTTTGATTAATAAATTTGGAGTTCCTTCGACCATTATTTTTTATAATGCAATGGATTTTGTTGGATCTAGGATTAGCCAATGGGTTATCCAACATGAAGTTTATCTCAACACTTCATCAAACTACTATCCACAAGGAAATGGCCTTGCTGAATCTATAAATAAGAACCTAATAATGATCATACGAAGGAATATTAAAGACAATCAAAGGTCATGGCATCTCAAGTTGAAGTTATTTCTATGGGATGGTAGGATCACCTACAAGATGTCAATACCCAACTCTCCATGTAAGCTAGTATATGGTAAGGAAGCAAGGTTACCTATTTCTCTTGAGTTTCTAGCTTTAGAACTAATGAATCAAATTGAGTTTTTGGAGAATGAGCCTATGTAAATTAGGTATGTAGAGGTTATGGAGTTGGAAGAGATAAGAAATCAACCCATGCTAGCCATGGAAAGTCATCAAGCATAGGTGAAAAGAACATTTGACAAAGGAGGTTCCTCACAAAGGTTCAATGAAGGAGATTTGATCCTCAAGTGGGATGAGGATCAATCTAAACCAAGAAAGCACAAAAAAATTTATTCCCTTTAGAATGGACCATACACGATCTCTAGCTGTAAATATCACAGTGCCTTCTAACTTGCCTAGATGGATGGCTAAGAGCTTCCAATCCCAGTCAATGAGATACATCTGAAACATTTCCATTGAAGATTAAATATTTATGTATATATTTAGTTTATTTTTATTTTCTCCAAGTGATATTTAATCTCATCAGTTTGCTTCAATTTTATTTAATAAGTGCTTGTTTTCACATTTGCTTCTTAGTTAATTTTCCTACTTTCATGTTTTTTCCTTCCTATTTTGAGGGAGAAGGTTACTTCAGCCAAGGTCAGGAGGATATTTTTAGTTAGACATTAGGTTCACTATTTGGGAGTTCAAATAGCATCTATATGGTCTAAGTTCTCTAGCATAACAGACATGCTACCCAATTGAGCCACCAAAAATGTTGACAATTTTTCCCCCACAGGGCAAATTGTCACCCCTACTATTTAGAACTTTGCTATGCTACCAAGTTTATCTTGTGAATTAGTTTTGGGGTCCTTATATGTGAATTTATATCCAAAAAAATTTGTCATCTATATCTAAGTGAGTTTTAGTCATTCAGAGGTTTCCAAGTAGCTTTCTTGATTATAGCCAAATGTACAAATATAGCCAAGACATACAAGCTATAAGTTTATCTATTTTATCTTACCAAGGATTTTTTTTGGGGCTATAATAGGTGGACTATTTCTTTAGACATTTTATGCAAGAGAAAGAGCTCTCAAAGGACTATGTAAAAGTTAAAAAAAATGACTAAGTGGCAGTCGTTCAAAATTTATTTTCTTTAGACTTTTTGTCTAAAAGAAAAAGGGAAAAGCACAGTTGAGAAGACTCGAAGGGCACCTACCCTTTGGGAAGGTCCAATTTAAAATTCTTGAAGGGTACGTACCCTTTGAGTTGGTTCACTTTATGGTTTTCAAGTCCAGACAATTCATCTAAAGGATAATTTCAAAAGCCCAGGTGCCCTTTAAAAATCTTGGGTGCCCTTCAAAAAACCTAAAGGGTAACTATCCTTGTGGGAGGGTAGTTATGCAGTGAAGTGTCATTTACAATTCTTTTGAAAGGTATGTATTATGAAGAAGTGCCCTTATGTATGGCATCTGGCCATTACGTAGGGATGTTTATAATTTCCCTGAAGGGTATGTGCCCTTGTAGGGGACACTTCAAGAATGAAGAAAACCTTGGAAAAGGTTTTGAAGGATAAAATCAATTTTTATGAAGGAGAAGTGCCCTTGTGGAGGGAACTTGGTCAGTGGTAGGACCCTTTCAAAAGTTATGAAAGGCACTTTTGAGGACAAATAACCCTTGTAGAGGGAACTTGGACAGTGAAGTGGACCTTTACAATTCTTTTTAAGGTCACTTTTGGAAGAATATACCTTTGTAGGGGGCACCAAATCCAAAGACAGGACCAAATCAAAAATCTCGAAGGTCATTTTTGGGAAGCAAAAGCCCTTATAGAGGGCACCTTCATAAACAAAGTTACCAAAGGTTACTTGCCCTTCAGGGAAAGATAGCCAAAGGAGATAAATTCCTTTAGACTTTGTGTTCAAAGTAATTATTTTAGATAAAAAGTCTAAATGAATTCAGGAGGACAAAAACATGAAGAAAATAGAAACAAAGGCAAAAAAGGAAATGAGAAAATTTAAAGAAGGAAATCCTTCATAATAATTGTCAAATAAGAAATCTATGGGAATATGAAGTCAAAAAAAGTCCAAATAAAACCAAAGGGAAAGACATAAGAGCCTAAAAGAATAAATTTGATAAAACTGGTAAGGAAAGGAATTCATTTAGACTTTTTGTCTAAAAGAATTCCTTCAAATAAAAAGTTTGAAGAAATTTGAGAGGGATAAAAAGCCTGATAGAAAATACAAGGGTGTAAGAAAAGACCAAAAAAGAGAAAATGAAATGTCAAGCCCGAGAAAGAGAAGATACAGAGAGTCCTTCAGACAATTTGTTTGAAGGATGAAAACTAAAATAAAGCCCAAATCCTAAATAATAGTAGAACACTAAGAAAGATAGGGAAAACATGAAGTTAACTAAGAATGATCAATAGCATGAATAGAGACATAATCACAAACAAGACTAATCTAGAATTGAATATGAAGTAAGACAAATGTAGAAGTAGAGGCATGAGCAAAGATTAAAGCAAAACTGAACATGGACATAAGCATGAATAGTGAATAAAATAAATGTAGTATAAAGACAAAGGTAGGATAAACAAAGATCATGCACAGACTAATGTGAGTGACTCTAATGAAGTGAATGTGTTTAAGAAATCAAGCATGCTTTAGTTCTAAAAATAGAGTTGTCTTGCATGATGAACGAGTAAAACATTGAACTTTTAAAATAGCCATAAATTCTATGCATGCACTCTCATTTGTCTAAAATATTGAAACATTCTAGTAGTTCAAATGTAATTCTTAATTTGGAATTTACATTGATTTAATGCAAAGGGGATACTATCAAATGTTCTAGTAGTTTGAGTGGATTTGACTACTCTTGTTTTGGAGTTGACTAGTTTTCAAGTCAAGACATCTATTCATAGATTTCATGCATCCAAAGCTTGTCTTCTTCTTCTTCTTTTTCAACACTAAGGATTCTTCATGTAAGATATCTAGGTATAAGCCAAGGAGAGACAAATTTGGAAAAATCATGGAATGCAATTTGGACTTAGGCTAATGACGAGTTAACTTCCTCACCTATATCCAATACCAATCTCTTGGATTTTTGTAATTTTATATATTAATAGCTTTTCAATCTTTTAAAATCATCCCTCTTTGTAAGACCAAACTGTACCATTGGTGAGTTGTGTAACCTCTTTAATTAATATAAGGACTGTACTTTTAGATTTCAAGTGCTAGCATAGTGTTAATTCATTAAAAATTTTGTAGATGTGGTAGATTTCTCTCCCTTCCCAAATTTGATATGTACCTAGTTGCTATCTCATCATGTTATGCAGGTCATGTTCAGTGTTTTATGTCTTTTTCTAAAGTTGTAAGTTGATGTTAGGTGGCTATAAATTATCTTGTATCAGAACTCTCTCAATCAATTTCCCTCATGTTTCTATCATTAGATCAAACCTTCTCATGAAATACTTATGCATAGTGATCAATTAAAATCAAAGGTCTTCATTTTCCCTTGTTTGATTCAGTGTTTAAGGTTTTAAGTAGGGTGGATCAAAATTTTGGTACCATCATTGGGTAGGATTTCCCCTTCAAGTTTTTTTCTCCCTTTTCTATGGTAGTTTGCAATACAGAGTAGATATCCTCATTGATACATCTTACATGAACCAACCTTCTCTAGAGGTTGTTCTCACCATTGAGGCACCCACCCTCGTAAGGAGATCCCATTTTTTTAATTGGAGAGAGGATTATCCATTTCAGCACATCTTTAATTTAGGGTGCAACTCTAGGTTGACAACAATACCAACACTCTTAGTTCTTCTCCATATATCTCAATCTCAACTCCTTTGAGATGGGCATCTTCCCCCATATGGTGGCCTAGTAACCATATGGACCCATATCTTATCAGTCCCACACAACTACTATGAGTTCTTGGATCTCTTTCTATTTCTATTTCTCATTGACCTTATCATAGAGGCCATTATATTTAGAATGATGGATGTGTAGTGGTCATGTCTCATAAAGAGTAGGGTCTTGATTAACTAGTTCTAGGGAACCCATTTTTCATTCATTCAATCACATGAGTTCTAAGGAAAACCCTTTTAGCTCTGATTCCTAATAATAGATAAGACCTTAGCCCTAGAATTGGTTGGTCAAATCGATAAGATGGACTCTATCTATGGATTAGTGAAGAAGAAGAAAGGCCTATATGATGTCCCTTTCATAAAAAGGGGCATTATGGTGATAAAGATGTAGTAGGGATACTTGATCATGGCCAAGTTGATAGATCTTGTCCTTGACCTAATTGATGATAAATGGAACTATGATCCAATAAAATACATATCATCCTTGAAGACCACCAACACCCCCAAGCATCAGACCTAGTTGTACCTAGAGAAAAGGAAGTCTCCCATAAAAGACATCCTCCAAAATTATATGGATCTATCCAAGATCTCATTGGATTCCCTCAAATTATGGGAATCCTTCTACTATGTGGTTTAGACATATGACCCATCCAAGAGATTAATGAAGGTATTGAGAGTGTATCTCACCTAGAATGGCTGGATTGAAGAGTAAATAACTACCTATATAAAATATAGGCAAGAAATTATCAAACCATACTACAATTTTGATGATGAATAAAAAGATGAAACCTTTAAAATTATCTGGGATGGGCATTATGTAAAGGAAAGCCTGGTGGAAGAAGGATTCTCTCCCAAGATAGAGATAAGAGGAGAAGAAAAGGAGAAAGAAGAAGACACCCTTAAGAAATAAGTAAGGGATGTACCACAATAGAAAGAGCCTAAAGTATTGGAGGTTTTAAATCCTTCAACCTAGCTACCTCCTATGTTCCTGTGCCCCATGGCACCACAACAAAAATAAGCCTCTTTCAAGAACCTCATCTCATTTACCTTTCCTCACTATTATAACTTCATCGTCTACCTCTTTATCCATCATGGTCCAATCACCATTCACCCCACCCCACATACTCCTACCTTTCTCTCTTTCCACCCTCACCCTCCATCTACTCATCTCAATAGGAATAATGTCCACTACTGCACAGTAGCAAGTGACTATTCCATTTGTGCTAATGTAGGGACTCCCCTTCATATGGGAAAATATTCAAGAACTAGAGTAATACCATCAGTATATGGACATCATAAGAAGGGCCTAGGAAGCCCAGATGGAGAAGAAAAGGGGGAATCAAGCCAAGTCCCTAGCAGAGACTCATATGTGGTCATTTTATGACCCTGCATAATAATCCCTCATGATTTTATCATCTAACACCTCAAGTTGTTAATCCCCAAGAGTATATGTAGCCATGAGACTATGCCATACAACTTATCAGCCTCAATCTTAGCCAATCCAATCCCACTGATAGGGTAAAGATGATGGAGGAAATGAAAAATTCTATGATTATAGACTACATCAAAGTAACCTAATAGCTAGATAAGACCAAGATAGAACTCACCAAGGTGAAGGCTATCATCAACCACCTTAATGCTAAGGCTAAAGCTAAAGACATGGAGCTTAATAAAGTGAGTTCTAACCTTTAGAGCCATGTCTCTAGTGAGAGATTCCAAGTATAAGCTATATGAGTGCCCATTGAGACCAAGCTCTAAGAGAGAGAGAGACTCAACTAGCACAAACCCAACAAAAACTCTCAGATTTTAATTGGGGTCTTTAATAATTACAACAAAAATAAAAATAGTAATCCTCAGTCAAAGACCATTAAATTAAGATGTTGAAGAATGAACTTGTCACTTACACATAGAATATAAAAATTCTCCTTATGATACAGTAGCTATACAAATCTTATTGGGAAAAGATCAAAGGTGCAACTATGAACCTGAAACCAACCCTTACCTTTATCACATATTCAAAGAGTTTGAGCTACTGGGTGAGTTATTTTGTTGACCAAATCATTACCTTCATGTCCCTTAAGGTCTCAGATTCACATCTCCTCATCCAAAAGCTTTATAGTGCTTCAGAAGAAAAATTAAAAGTAGTGGGGGTAGACAACTAAAGGCAAGTAGTGGCAAAGGTTAATAAATTCCTAGGTTGAAATAAGGTAGTGACCAAATGCAATGCATTATTTAATTCCTTATAAAAGGTGGTATAAGATAGGTAGGTGCATATTGAACAATTGGTCTAATTGGGAATCCCCTTCCCAATATTGGTAGACAATAACATCCTTTTAGAGGACCAAATAAAATCACTACTAGATCAGAAACAAAATGAACAGACCATGTTTAAATTCTTGATTAGTCACTTGATGTCTCTGAGGTGGAAAATTTATTGCAGCCACTCACCCATCTAGAGTTCCAAATTTTTGTGGTAGTTTAAGGCCTGGGGAGAATCTCCTTCAAGGAGATTATTGATCTATATAGAACCTTTAAGGATATTAAGAAGAAGATCCAACCCAAAGAGGAAGAGTGGGCACCTTTTTAGGCAACCCTTCAAAAATTCTAAGTTACAAACCTTCCTTCTTTTTTGAAATTTTTTCCTTTACTAGTCCATATACCAATGTTTTCGGTTCTCTCATCTACAACTAGACACCCCTATGAGTCCCTAAGAACTATGTATTAGAATCCACCTTATGTTATTTTGGAGTTGCTTAGCACATCTAATAGTTCTTTCATCTTCATCTTTCCCATGGTCCTTTTTTGTAATTTTTCTTAAGTATCAACATCCTTCCACTTCCTCCACATGGTATCCAAGCACTCATTTACCTTGAAGATAATCTTGGTTCCCTTTGATGGAATGTCATCTCAACACATGTCATCCCAACATTCCTCAAATTTGGTTCCTTTTGGGTCAATCCTTGGAGTAGTGGCATTGGCTGACAAGACAATGGGCAAGGCCCATTGAGGAGTTATCAAGGGAAATTTGTTTTCTCCACATGGTGCCTTTGTGTTCATTTTATAATAAAGTTCCTAACCTTCTCCCTAAATAAGCATCAACTCGACACATGGCATCCTAAGTGATTATCTAAGAGTAGTTTATTTTTTATAGGCCTTCAATCAATTCCATTAGTCAATGAAGAAAAAGAAATGGACCCACAATATGGTTATAACAAGGAGGTAATGAGCCATTCTATGTGACATCATGGTGCTTGTTGAAGGAAAAGTTTTCTTGTCAAATTTAAGAGTTTCACCATTGGCCAAAGTAATTAGATCTTCATCTCCAATAGTATATCAAAGATATCTCTAGGTATGGACACATAGTGTCACTACGTTCATCTTGAGCATCATGTCTATAATAAGATAATGTAATTGTGTCATATCTAGGATTTGAATGATAATTACACTCATGAGCTTGATACCTTTGTTTAGTTGCAATGGCATCATCATGGGTGTGAGTGCTAGGATTTTTAGGTATCATTCCCACAAGAAGTTGTCTCATCTATATATTCTAGGCTCATACCTTTTAAGAGGGGCTAGTTATCATTTACTTTGTATCTTTTCTATTTTGGAAAATATCCATTTATAATAGAATATGAGTAGCAATAGCTAGAAATTTTTCATTCCATGACCTTAGCAAGTGCCCCTCACAGGTGTGATCAAACATATTTCATTGTGCCCTTGAGGAATTTTATATTCTTTTATCCATCTAATAATAAAGAGGATATGGTGTTGTATGTCAATTTGAGTGAATATTTATCTCTATTTGTTATTCCCTTTATTTTTCTTCTATAGTATTGATCTTTTCTTGTGTTATAGATCTTAATTCATGCTTTATGCTCTTTTATGGTCTAGAATGTTTAAGGGCTCAATCTATTTTATGCAATTATAGGTTAATGCTTTGAATCTCTTAACACAAAGCCTTAGTTAGTGTTATTTCCATTTTATTGCATTTACTTCTTCTCCTTTTTCACCCCCCTCTTATAATGAATAGTTAGCTTCTAAAATTATGAAGGTTGTTTTATAGACTTTAGTTCAATCCCACACCTATAAAGCTTCCCATAGAAGGTTGTTTAACCTGAAGCAAAGGTTTAGGCATAAATAGAACCTTGCTATTAGAATTAATTTATGAACTCTTTTCATTTCTTTAGTAACATTAATTAATCTATATGTTTGATGCTACATTATAACTTTAAAGGCCCTATGTGTAATTTTATACATGCCCCTTTTATGTATTTATATTTAGAGAAGATTTTATAGATCAAGCATTCTCACTACCTCCTCAGACTTCTTCCATGTGTGATGATAATTTTGAGATACTCATGAAACTTGGTGCATGGTGGTATAAATGTGGCTAGACACATGCTCATTCTTAAAACATTGGAATATTTTTAAAACCAAGAATCTCTTATATACCATACCTTACCCTATCCTTTATGTTTATTTTAAAACTAAACTACCCTTTCCTATCTTTTATAAAATTGGTGAAGTGAAACCCATTAGCACTCTAAAACTGAGATTAAACCTTGAGGTAATACCTCTTCCCTTAAACCAAGCATTTAATCCTTAATGGTAGTGTTACATCTCTCAGAGATATATTTCAAGCAAGATACATCATGCATCCCATTACCTGTAGCTCATGACCTAGACTACTTTCATAGCAATCATAAAATGGGAAAATAAAAGTCTTTTATTGTTACCCACATATCTTCCAAGCACCTAATATCATATGTGTTCCTTGGGATTTGATTTTGGGAATGATAATAGGAACCATAAAAAACATATGGATAGAAGAGAAGGGTGTAAAAGATCGATATGTTTACACACAAGTCATGTAAATATAATGTATGTCAATATTAACATTTTCAAGTATATAATACCAAATTTTAGTGTCTACGTATGTCCCACTTTTATTTTAGTATTGAAATTAAAAATAATTTTAGAGTTAAATGATAAAGAGATGTATAAGAGTGTGTGATTTTTTTTAAAATTTTGGAGAAGGTTATAATTGTGAAATTTTATCCATGAAAACTTGAAATTAGCATGTACCAATCAATGTCCATATTGAAATGAAATATGATATTAAACTAAACTTTAATATTTAAAGATTTAGGAATACACTTATAAGTGGGTGAACTATGTTTCCCAATGATGCATTGGAGATGATGATTCTTGATGAAACATTGGATAATTAGCCTTCCTAGTGAATCATTATAGATTGGGGGTGATCATGCCACAATGGAGAAATTTACTATGTAAATGTCCATGGGTTGGGAAAAGAGACACCCTAACCCTCATAAAGTTGGAGTAATGATAAGAAATTTAATGATGGTGAAACTCAACCACATTGATCATTTAAGATGAAATGGGAATCCTATATTAGGCTAATGTATGGTGATTTAACCATTACAGATATAATTATATATTTAATATCTTACCTTTGGTACCATCAATGTCACAACAATGCCACACTCAAAAATAGAAAACTATACTAATGTGTGCATGAACAATATTCATGCCCCATAATATAAACCAATTGTTTCTAACATTATATATAATTGTTAAGAAACTATATACCATTTTGACCCAAATTCAAAATATCTAAAAACCTATAACCTATATTCCCATCAAATAGGTGTATATGAATTGCATATTCTATTAAAGTTGTCTCAATATTTAAACATCTATACCATAATATTAATCAATATGAAACCTTTAAATCATGTAACCTATCCAAAAATATGGTTTTTTTGTAAATTAAGGCCTTAATATATATGACAAGCCCACTAATATGCCCCATTTTGATATCAATAATATATCCTATGAATTACCTATTCTAAAAATAAATGAGTTAACCAAATCATGTTATGTAAAAATATGTAATAATTTAGAATCATGTGATAAAATGTGAAGAATATTTCATAATAGTATATATATATCATCAAATAATATATGAAACATATAATATAGGTCATATAAATTTCATGTCAATATAGATATAGAAATTAGGAATGCAATAGTAAGTATAATTGATATATGCACAAAATAATAAAATATGTAGGAAGGTGCATGATAAGGACCAAAACAAAAAAACTCAATAGACAATCATATATTTATCCACTCATAAGCACACAATGTCACAGCCATGACACACATAATAGCAATAAATGTCACACAAGGCAAGAGCCACACTAAATAGATAATACAACATCACATAATTCAAGATCTATACAAATAAAAATTATATAATGATAAATTAAATGAAAAACATTTGTATAATAAAACAAGTTCCCAAGGAAAGAGTCATAAATGAAAACTCAATTATGAAGAAACATTGAGAGAAGGAAAGGGCCAAATAAAGAGGCATAAAATAACACACTCAATCAAAAATGTTATGCACTAAAGCAAGACCCAAGTAAGCATAATCAAATATTAGCTTAAAGGAAATGAAATTTTATCAAATAATCATATACCATGAAAAATTAGTCTACACCATCAATCTATGTCAATGTCATAACATAATAAAGTAGCATATCTATGAAACGTAGAACTATAAAGAAAATAATAAAGAATAAGGAATGTGTTAGAAATGAATTTAGTTCAACACGGTGAATGGAAATCCCATTTAAATATATAATCTATAATAATGTAACCTATGGAATGAGATAGCCCTAACATTAGAATGACCATTGGGTGTAAGAATGTCTTGCATATTACTCATATATACCTTGAAATTCATGTGCATGTGAAAAAGGATATGTAATATACCAAACATGTGATAAATAACATGAATGAATAATGAAAATTAACAAATATGTCATGCCTAGGTATGATTTTGGATTTTTTATATATTTTAAATTGTAGTTATTTTGAAATATTTTTTCTTATATAAAATGCTAATAAATTATCCAATCTATTAGTGTGTGTCATGTTCCCACTCATATTGATGTCCACATTAGGTAGTTTTTCTTACCTCAGTGTGATTTAATATGTGCATAAATTTATTTAACTTACTTTTAATGTTGGTATTTATCCTTACATGTGTGAGAAGGGTTAGGGGTAACTTGGGGAATGGTCCAACACCTTACTCCACCAAATGCAATATTTCACTCACCTTTTTTATTTTACTATATAAATATCCTTTACATCTTTTTATAAATAATGGATCTTAGATTCTTCTCTTGATCTAGTAAAATTTAGTATTTTAAAGAGTCATGTTCTTATGTAACCATTATTTGTTGCAAATATACATTTTATTCTATTTATTCAATATAGTGTCCTTTATTGGTTAATATCTTCATTTATTCTAAGTACATATTATATACACAATGTTTTCAAACTTTTATCAATTACTAATGATCTCTATCTTGTAGGATCCCATCAAGTCTCAATCTGTCTAAGTGCATGCCTTAAGGGGTGCACTGGGAAAGGGGTGGGTAGACCATTGGTGCTTCATAGGATTGTTTTCCTTTTTTCCAATTATTATCTACACACTTGTCTCCTTAAATCCAATCCCCTAAGCTTATTATTATCTATTGCACACTCCTCAATCATTTCCCACCTTTTATCCCCCTTTCTTAGCCTTAAGTCCCTTTCAACTATTCACTATACTAGGTTTACTAGGTTGACCCTATACTATTTTTGGTAAAATTCATTTAGGGTCTAGGTTGGCTCTTAGCCAACCTAGCCCATAACCTAGTGAATTTTTGTCTATAATAGTACTAGGTCAACTAGGTTAACCCTGTTGGCTAAAAATTTTAGAAGAGATTAAGGTTAAATCTACCTATATATACAAGTTCATTTCATCATTATTTAGAGAAAATAAGAATAATTAAGAGTTATTGTGCATCTACTTATCCACCATTCAACGTAAAGATAAAGCTTAAGATTTCATACTTTCTTTGGAGATACGGATCTTGTCTTGTTGATAAGTCTTTTAGATGCATTGATAGGTTGTGTAGCCTAGAGTTGATTTATCCTTTTCATCCTTACATACCAAAAAAACCTCTTATTAATAACCTTGTCCAAGGGAGAGATTGAGGCTCAATATATTCATCTTCAAAGATAAGTATTCCTAACTTTGTTTATCCTTTGTAAAATTAGATAGATATGCATTTTTACTTATCTTCCATACATTAGGATTATATATACATCAATGTGTGTATATATCTCTTATGCATGTTTAATTTTTTTGTTTATTACCTCCACTTTGTGCCACAAGCTTTTGTGAGAACTACATTAGACTTTACTTTACTTGTTATTAGTTTAGTGAAATATGAAAACATAGGGATTATTTAAGGTTATTACATTATTTTTCTTGACTAGAGGATTTGGAACCCTCCCTATCATCATTTATTATGGTAATATATCCCCTAATTGGGTTAAGTGGATCCCCATATTGGTCATGTTCTTGATTATATAATATATCCCCACTTAGAATTGTAAGTATGATCTATCTTCTCCAAGTTAGGATTGATTTATAGACATGATGTATTTATGATTGCATACATTTTGGTTAACTTGATGTGAATCTAACCCTTGTAAGTTTTATTTCATGTTTTTAATTATTTTATCATTTTATTTATTATTTTTCTATATTTTTTATACTTGGTTGATAGTGCCAATGTATTTTCTAATTTTTGTGCACAAGTTTAACACACACTCACATCAATATGAATCTATTTTGTTCATGTAGGTCCTCATTAGGTATAATATACTAAGTTGAATGGGTCAACATAGTACAAGTTTTCACTTCTAGACTTGCTACTAGGTTGACTCTATCGACATAGTAGACTTTTAGACTTCCAAAAAATATACTAGGTCAACATTACCAACATAATATTCTTCATAAGTTTCAACAAATAGGGAACTTCTTAACTAGGTCAACCCAATCGACACAATTGGTAGAATTTTCAAATTAAAATCAAGTCACTTCAATAATAATATAACTTTTATATACACTTCCAACCCACCAATGTTCCTTTAACTCTCTCTCTTTTATTTATATTATTCATTACATTTATATTTTTTATAATTTTTAGTCTTTAAAACTTCCCTTATACAAAAAACTAGGTCCACTGTATCAACCTAGTTATATATTCTATCTTCTATCTGGAAGACTAGGTCAACACTATTAATGTAGTTATTAATAGACTCTTAATTCAATAGTATAGTAGTGACACTATAAACTCTATTTTATAATCTCTATATAAACTATTATATAAAATAACACTGTACTATGTTTCAAAGTTAGAATTAACACTTATATGCTAGTAATTATCTCACACTTAAACTTTTAGTTGCTTTCATGCTTAGAATAGATCACATAGTCTAATTAGGTGGTTTTTTAACATACTATTTGTATGCAATTACAAATTAATCCTAACTCAAAAAATATGTATCATACCATACACTTCTAATTGGGGACACATTAGATAATCAGGAACATAACTAATATAGGGATCTATTACACCCAATTAAGAGATCTCTTATCACAATACACTATGTTAGGGAGGGTTACAAATCCTATAGTCAAGCACAATAATTCAATAACCCTAATGGAGTCCTATGTTTTCATATATCTCATGAAACTAATAATAATTAAAAGCTAATCTAGTGCTTACCAAAGCTTGTGGCATAAGTGGGGGTTAAAAGTAATAATAATAAGCATGCATAAGAGACATGTAATCATGTCAATGTTTATGAAATCTAAATGCATGGAATATAAGTACAAGTGTATATCTATCTACTCTTACAAAGGATAAATAGAGTTAGGAATACTTACCATTGAAAACAAACCCATCAAGTCTCAATCTCTCCCTTGGCCAAGGTGTTTTATAAGAGGTTGTTATGGTATGTAAGGATGACAAAGATAAATTAAATCTAGGATACACAACCTATCAATACATCTAAAAGACTTCTCCAAAAGAAAAGATCCATATCTCCAAAGAAAAAATGAAACCCTAAATTTTCTCAAGTATAATGATGGATAAAAAAATGTGCAATAGATCTTACTTATTATTCTCTTCTCTAAATAATGGTGAAATGAACTTGTATATATATGTAGATTTAACCCTAAGCCCTTTTAAAATTTTTGGTTGATAGGGTCAACCCAGTCGACCTAGCACAATCTTGGACAAGAATTCATAGATCATAAGCTAGGTCATCCAAGAGCCAACCTAGACCAAAAGTTAATTTCACCCAAAATTGTATAAGGTCAACCAAATCGACCTAGTATAATGAATACTCAAAAAGGGGCTAAGGATAGGAAAAGGGGGACAAAAGGAAAAAAATGGTTGTAGAGTGTAAAATAGAGAAGAAAAATATCCGGGATAAGGTTTTTAGGAGACAAGTGTATAGATAACAAGTGGAAAAAGGGACAATAATCTTATGAAGCACCAATGGTATGCCTAGCCCTTTCCTAGGGTACCCTTAAGGCATGCACTTAGAGAGATTGAGACTCGATGGGTTATTAAAAGATACAAAGTGTCATTAAGTGATAAAAGTTTTAAAATATTATGTGTATACATATGCCCCACTTGAAGCTCATCATGTATCACCTAAGTGTAACACGGGATAGGGGTTTAAGAATAGTACATGATAGCACATAACATTGATGATAAGTAAAATTCACTAAGGATAAAATAAGATAAATGAAAGGAAAAATTTAAAAACACATAATTTTACATAACTTAGTGTTGTAGATAAAGAAGGAGTTTGAAAGAGAAGTGAAGGCATCCAAATGTGAAGAACATTAGGCAAACCTATAGAAGTTAGTGTAAAAAATAACCAAAAATCAAATTTTTTGGAATATAGGCATATATTAGTGTAAAATATTCTCTAAAAAATCATGATTCTAGAATATTTTATAGTTCAAAAAATGGATGAGTAAAAATAAAGATATGAGAAAAGAAAGGAATATGATGGAAAATATTTGAAAGATAAAAAATTGTTGAAAAGTAACTTTAAAAAGGGTAAAATGGAAGTCATTTGTTAGTTTGACTTATATCTGAGAGAAAAAGAGCTTCAAGAGATCAAACAATCTAGGATGATGAGGAGATAATAATCGAGATGAAAGGGACTCCTAATGGTAGTAGCGGGTGTAACACAAGCAGGAAACTAAGAATCTCAAACTTGTTTCTGAATATTTTATTAAAATTAAGTATTTTTTAGAATTTGTGATTTAGAGTAATTATAGAAATCTAAATGAACCCAAAAAGGTTGCTAAGGGTATGAAAAACAAAATATGGAAATGGGTTTGAAGGAATCAAAATAATAACTATCGAAAGGCATTTATTACTATCAACATAAGGGGTCAACACACAAAAATAACTAAGTTGACCCAATCAACCTAGTAGGTTGAAAACTTATGAAATCCATACTACCAACCTAGTAGGTATGTGCTAACTTTTTTTTTCCATACTACTGACTTAGTACATGACTGTTGACCTAGTAGAAAAATCCATTGTGATGACATAGTGATAAGAGGGGAAAAATTAAGGGGTTGACTTAGTTTGTTAAGTCAACCTGGACAAAATGATAAAATTTTGGTCAACCTAGTATTTGACTAAGAGACTAGAATAGTATAAAAATGTGAAAAAGAGGCCGAAAGAGTGTTAAAAAGGCCTAGAATGGATGATAGAGGGATAAAAGGTACAATTAGGATATAAATACATTCAATTGCTCAAAATGGGTGGATTAAATCAATTTAGTCTTGTCTTTGTTAAAAATTTGAAAATAATGTATTTTGATTATAAATGAATGGCAGATCTAATACATCTTTTGTTATTTTATGGCTACAGAGGCATCCAAGGTTTTGACACTTGGTGGATATGGCATGGCTCCTAGAATTCTTGGAATTATTGTTGATTGAGGATCGAGTGAGATTGATTGTATTAGGTCGAGGGATTGTAGATATGTGTAGGATCCCATTGAGTTTAGATTTGATAGTCATGTTTTTTGGAGCCTCAAAATGGTTGACTAATACATTTAGGTGGGATGTCGATATGGATTACATTAAGGTGGGTATCACCCTAGAGGATGTCCATGTGATCCTTGGACTACCTATAGGATGTACTCCCATGGTCATGAGAGTACCAAATAGATAGAAGGAGAGGAGAGACTTAGCCATATGGGTGACAGGTTTAAGGAGGATATTTTTTAGGCTAAGATTTAGCCTATTTAACATATATACATCTTATGTTTTAGATATCTAGAAGTGGTTATAGGACTTGTGATAGTATGGGTGTTGTGTCACAAGCTAGATGGTAAGGTACCACTATATGTGATAGCCTTATGCTAGATGATATTGGAGCACGGGGTGTTGTATAATTTAGGCTCTATCATCTAGGTACAACTTATGCATGACGTGTATGGGATGATATGTAGAGGGAATAAGTCTATAATGCCTATTATATTGCTATATTTATGGATATATGAGAGGTTCCCCATGTATTGGCTAGCTAGGTTACCCCATGTGGTTGATGATATGTTTCCTCAGGTATAAAAGTGGTAGTAAGATTAGGTAGTTTAGGACATGGCCCATGTGATAACACTATAGATAGTTATGTGAGTAGACATTATGTGGCACCCTTATGGGCATATTTCTATGGTATGGCAAAGTTGGGAGAAAGTGGCACTAGTATTGACATGGACATAGATTATCAGCAACTATACCTGGTGAATAGATTTTCATCCAATGGCAAGTATACTATGATAGATGGGACTTCCTCACCTAGTAGTGATAATATTAGTGCCTACATTTTGGGCTTGGAATGTGAGAGAGTTAAGGAGGAGAATAGTATTAGGGCCACCATTTTCTAGGCCAATAATCATACCATGACATGAGAGACCATGTATAGGTCAAGCATGACAAGTAGTAGAGAGAGGATATAGATGTATATGTAAGAGTGCTAGAGGTATCACCACCATCACCATAATATCAAGAGTATTGACCACCTCAGTCACATTATTGATACAGGCATTGATAGTAGAAGAGAAAAGAGATAATGGTCATCCTAGATGACCCATCATAAGGGCCAAAATAGAGTTGGGTGATAGAGAGACCACTTAGGCATAGCCTGAGATGGGCACAAGTGGTGACTATGGAATTTGATTTTGGGTGATAACCTATAGATGAGGTTATTAGAGAATGTGATAATAGGGAGATCATGCTTGATAGTCACATAAATGGTGAGATGGTGGTAGGCAACACATAGATAGTTAATGAGAGATGGTTGAGATTAAAGATATTTGAGATAGACTATAAATAGATAGATATATTTTGAGATACATCAATTATCTAATATTTATCTTGGTTTGATTTTTATATATTATTTAGAGGAGGAGACCATATGGGGATCTTGAGTGATGGGAGCACTCCATGAGATATTTTATGAGGTGTTGGTGCCTTATGACCCGGTGACATTATAGGATCCTATGATAATGTCTACCCTAGGGATATTGTTCAGACTAGCAAGAGAGGTAGCAAGGTGAGTACATGAAATTAGGGAGGAGCCACAACCACTAGTAGGGGTGGAATTAAGATAGGCATAGGCATGGTAGGCCTTGGATCAAGAGAGAGCCACTCATATGGATACCATGACCTAGCTAGCATAGGTACATGCCTAGCTAGTGTAGGTATAGGCCTAGGTGGCCAACCTATAGGCGCATTATTGAGATCAACATACCCCTATTTCTAAAAAATGAGGACCCATGTGTCAAATTTTGCAAATTTATACCTTGAAATTGAAGATTGACTTGATCAGATTATCATTAGCATGTTTTCACATTATTTTTATTTGAAGATCATCCACACCTAGTTTGGTTAGCATATTTGTTCATGGTTCTAGTTTAACCTTATCTAAAGTTCTAACAATGGATCTCTATGTTTCAAGTTCTAGGTCTAATAAAGTCTAATTGGAATTAAAAATGCTTGGGTTTCATGATTTAATGTTAACATGATTCTTTACTAGCTTTTGGTCTATTGTAACTCAAGTTGAATTGTTAAACCCTTAGTCTAAGTTTATTCTAACTAATTGATTTGAATTTGGTAGGAGCTTTTATTTAAGTTATATGGGAACACTTTAAATGTATTATGGACTTATTTTAATTTTTTTTATCTTAGATCTTAGTCTTGTTTTATCTTTTTGGCATTTTGGTTTGGTAAATTATTTTAGACATTACATTTTTTGACCTACAAACTCTTTGAAATGACCCTTCAACTTTTTTTGAATTACCCTTTAGAATTTTTATCGCCAAAAAAATTACCCTTCAAACATTTTCTCTAAAAAAGTTTGGTCTTTGGGGGAAAAGTGTTAGACATTTTATCTAGGATAATTTCCCCAAAATAATTCCCTTCGAGACAAATTTCCCTAAAATAATGATCCTTTAGATTTTTGAAAGCACCCCTAGGGATTTTTGTTTAGGACACTTTATCTTCCAAACTTATCCTTTGGGTTTTATAAAATGACCCTTTAGAATTTTATCATTAGATATTTTGTTTGACACAAAAGGCTTAAAATAATTCCCACAACAATCTTTCCAATGCAATTTTCTCAAAACAGAATCTTCAAAGGCACTTACCCTATGGAATTGCCTTTCGGCCTTTATGAAATGGCCCTTTTCCCTTTTAGAATACTCTTTATAACTTTTGAAAGTTCCCTTTATATCTTCTAAAAGTACCCTTTAGCTTCTTTAAAATGATCCTTTAGGACCCCCTTTTCCCACACTAATTCCTTTAGACTTTATGTCCTAGGCATTTTACCCAACAACATAAACCCTGCAAGATAATTTATTTGAACATTTTGTCTGATGAAATTAGTCTTCAGAATAATTTCCCTAAATAAAATTTTTGAAACAAATTTGCCACATAAAGAACCTAAATACCCTACAACATAGTTAGCAAATCAAAATGCAAAAATCTTGAAATAATTTGCTTGATAAAATTTCTTGAGACATTGATTTCATCAAACTCTTTTGTGCCACGGTCATTTTAATATGTCTTAAACCTTAGCCTAAGACTTGGGATTGAAGAATTGTTTATCAATATAAAATTATAATGTTAATATAATACTTTAGCTTAGGTTATTATTATTCCCCTGCCCTAACTTTAATATTTCATATTGTCGACAAGAACTGATCTCCCTTGGATTAATTAACATGTTTTTGGGATGATCATGGATTCACCACCTTTAAATGTCTTTAAAACTTTTTGTTTTTGTTTTAGGATCAATGTAATATCATTTGGTAATAAGCATGTTTAATGTTTAAGTTCATATTTATTTGTTTTTGGTTCAACATTAATTGGATCCATGTTTAATCCATGTCTAATGTTTTAACCTAGGTATCATTTTGAATTGAATTCAAACTTGTAAGAGAACAAGTATCATACCATGGACTTAGTTTAATTTTTATACTAAGGCTTGGTCATGTTTTTCAACACAACTAAATCTTAGACTAAAAATCCTAGCTTGGTCTAAATAATCACATGGTCCTTTTGTTATAAGACTTAGCCTAATGTCCTATCCTAAGGTTTATCATATTTATTAATATGATAAAAACCTTAGGATAAGACTTTATTCTATGTATTTATTTATTTTGTGGTCATTTTGTTTTAGGTTTCTACCATGGTCCAAATTATTTATGCATTAATCCCTTTTAATTCACAAGGTACCCTTTAATATGATATAACTTAGCTTAAATATTTATCCTAAATCATTTATATATGCTCTCAAGATTAACTTTTGTTCTTGTCTACAGGATCAACCATCTACATTCACTCAAATGAGATTGATCAGACAAAGTGTGACAAGCATTGAAAAGTCAAACCCCAACAAAAAAGTTTCTATGGATATCCATGGGGGTGTCAAATATCACCTTCATGAGATATTAGTACAGAGATCAAATGATACATGGGAACCTAGTACAAAGAAGACAAAGGCACCAAGCAGTTGTCACATGGCATACATAGGGAATAGGAAAAATTCAAAAATGACAAGTGGAAATCTTAGTAGAGACCCTGTGGACATGCTTGAAATTTATGCTCACATGCCCATCGATGATTTTCACATGGACATCAAATGATGGTCACACATCCATAAATATTAAGACAATAAACAATCCTTAATGTGTATTTTAAATTGATGGTCATGCACCCATCAATGATGTTCATGCTATCAAATTATGGTCATGAAGACATCAATTTTAAGATATCAAAGAGCCTAGATGACATGTTTAAAATATATGGTCACACACCCATTAAATATGTTCACATGAAAGTTAAATGACACCCATAAGGATGTAAATTTTAAAATAGAAAAGAGTTTCAAAGATGAGTTTAAAATTGATGGTCACACACCTAGCAAAGACATTCATGCCTAGATCAAATAATGAGCATGTGGATATCAATTTCAAAATAACTAATTAGATATAAATTAAAGGAAATAGTCATATTTTGTGCAAGGATGATTATTATTCCACAAAGATGCCATAGAGATGCCACATCAGAGCCACAAGGGTACAGTGTGCCAAATTGGAGGCCTTACAAACCTAGTAATGCATGGAGGCCTTAAATTATCATCTTTTTAAAGATAATTTGATTGAGGGTCCACTAGTGAGTAGTCTAATATGCTATGATAGTTTAGAGGAGTGTTTTTTAAGAGAACATGGAATTCTATTTTGACCTCAAAAGTATAGAAGGAGATTACTCTAGGCTAAGAACATCAAAGAACCATAAAGTTCTGACAACAATGCATGGGTCCCAAAGATTAAGTGAAAAAGGAATATTACTTTTTTAACCAATATTGTATAACATTTTGAAGTGGAATATTCTATTTGTAAAGGCATGTGTTGTTTGTAAAGCACATTGCCTGTAGATAATTCCATTGAGAAAGTCTAGTTTATTTGTAGAACATTTTTGGAAAGGACAACTATCCATACATGTATAATTTTATGATTAGATATGACTGACTAACATGGTTCCCTGCACCTTATAAAAGGAGCATTATCAATTGTAAATAAGAGGGTGTTTTTGAGCCAAAAACTTATGTAAACTTTTGATGAATTAATTCAAGCAAGGAATTCTACAAATATTGTCCATTTTCATTTGTGTCATTTTTTATTATGGTTTCTCTCTCACTTGCTTGTTCTCATTTTCATATTTGAATGGTTCTTGTGAAATATTGGTGTGCATATTTTAATTGTAGAGTTGTTAACTTGTGCTATTGCTAGGTTGACTAAAAGTTCTCAAGTTCATTTTATTTCATTTACTCTTCTTACATTTAGGCTAATGTTGTTTATTTATAGGGTACATTTGTAAAGTGAACTTAGTTCTTACTTTGCAATTTTCTCATTCTTTATATGTTTTCCTAATGTGTAGTAATATTGTAGATAATTATATTTTGTATTATAAATTGGTTAAGTGCATACTTGGAGGACATTTCAACATTGTCTTGATGTTTAGGATGAGGATCAACAACATCTCTTTTCTACCTTACCCTTCCTTTTGCTCTTTTTTTAACCAAATCACTCTAGCTTAAGTACCATTGTAAATATTCATTTTAGATTAGTCTTTAGTTTATATTTGATCATAATTAACTAATATTAACTAATATAACTTCATTATTTGTAAAGATATAGGCTAAGGTGGCTCTCAACCACCAAACTTTATAAATATTGTGAAACAGTCCACTTGCTTTACCTCTATTCCATCAATAGATAACCAGAGTATCACAAACTATAACTCATGAAATAACTTATTAGAATTCTAAAATGAGAAGTTTTATTTAAACACCTTGAGCACCTATGATAACTATTAAGGCATCAACAAGTAGACCTTCACTGGTGATAGAAGGAGGGTCAATTCTTTATAGATTTGTAGTGTCTTTGCTAGTTTTTGTCAATTATGTTTAAAGATCACTTTAATATTTACATATTTGTGTTTATTTTATCATAATCATGTAAATTTTAGTGATTTTCATGGTTTTATACCAGTCTTTGTGCTTATTTTAACACATATTGATATTCTTTGAAGACATATGTTGAATTATGGTAAATATAGCTTGAGATTTGTGAACCCAATAGGTTTGAGGTTAGTGATGAAAATTTTTATTAAATATTGATAAGTTTTTTAAAAATATGAGTTCATTTGAATTCAAATCTATAAAAATTAGTCATACTTATGTACTTGGACACATCTTCGAGCTAACCTAGTTAAAGATTACTATCCTTTGTATGAATATTTTGCAAATTTACTTAAAGTGAATTTATAATCATTATTCTCTAAAAGGATAAGATTTAAAAATATTTTTTCAAACAAGATTCAAATTTATCAATTTAGAATTACTAAAAATTAGAATAGGGTCAAATTTAAAGACTGAGGAACCTCTGCTTGAATTACAAGTCCATAGAAGAGCTATGTAGGACAAAGGTAAACACAAGCTTTAAAAATCTTTGCCAACTTCACCAGTTTAGGTTGCTCCTATGTTTGACCCCTATCAAGGTATGGCTTGGATAGGTGGCTCTTTAATCAATGTGTTAGGTGTGGTACATGACCTTCCTCATAAAACTAAAAAATATTTGCCAACATTTAGTTGTAGTGGTAGTATAGTGATTGAGGAACATATTAAATCATTTAAAGATGATTTTAGATTGTTAAATGTCACTCATGAAGATGTAACATGTAGACTATTTCATTTCATTTTTAAAGATGTTGCATATGATTAGTTTCTAAATCTCCCTAAAAATTACATTACAAGTTGGGTTGATTTTAACAATGTATTCATTGACCCATTTGATAAAATTAATATTCCTTATGTTTTACACCAATAGTTCACCACAGTGAAAAGGAATGCAAATGAAACCATAAGAGCTTTCAATTCTAGGTTCCAAAAAATGTTTAGTAGGAATATATCTCCTTATAGACGTAATGAGGCTTTATCTTTGGAAATCTATAAGGATGCCTTATATCCTATGACTTCTATATTTATAAAGAGAGTTATTGGACCCATGAACACATTATCTTTAGCCTATTCTAAGGTTGTGATTATTAATGACAAGATGCAACCCCAAGGACAATTAGCATAATCTATTCCTAATTCCAACCCTTATTTACCCATTCTAAATGTTATTCTCAATAATAACCAAAATGTGTCTACCTTGAACCAACTGCCTATCATGAACTAACTACCTTTGAGACATACTCATCCTACTCAAAACCTAGGATTCTTGAATAATGTTTCCCATGGATCACATCCACAAGATAAAAAATATTTAATGCATAAAGCCAATACTAATACTCATGTTCATACTTCCAAAGTCCCAAATAATTAGAGTGACTTTATCCTTAAGATGATTCAAAAGATTAACACTAACTTCTTCAATTGCAAAATCAAGTAAGAGATATTAGAGAGAGATCTAGTAGGAATTACTCTTTTCAAAGGTTCAATAGGCCCACTAATAGATTTTAGAATGATGGCTACCACAAAAACAAGAATAATGAGCCATATATTAGTAAAAATGTGCTTGATATAAATTGAATTGATGTTTCTTTACCTAAATATTGTAGTGTTCATTATACTTCTAAACATGGGGAAATATATTGTGTTGAATTTGTAATGCATTTGAAGCCTTCCAAGAAGAATTTCATGCCTTCAAAGTTGTCCCTAATAAGGATTATGATGTAGGTACATCTAGTTCCTTAAGGTCATCTACGTCTACTGATTCAATGCTTATGGTGGAGACATTTTATCCCTCTTCAAGAGGACAATGAGGCTAAGGATGTTCTTGAAGAGATTCATGTTTTTTAACAATTCATAAATAGGATTTATCCTTTGAGAAATAGTGAGTAGAAGAAACCATTAACCACTTCAACTCTTCTAAATAACTTTGAAACTACCCCTGATACTACCTCAGACAATAATTTAGAGCCTCCTAAAGGAAGTACTTATAAGCATAGTGTTGATGCATCTAATTCTACCAATAGGACTAGGTATAACATAGTAGAGGATATGAAGAAGATCAAGGATAACATTACCTTGCATGAGTTGACATAAATTACTAAACAAAGAGATCTGTTGTTGAAATTTATGCCTAAAGCTTGATAAGTCTCAAAAGTCTACACATGCTAATGTTGTAATACACAATATCAAGGTAGATTTTACTCATTTCCTACTTATAGTCAACATATTTGGTAAAAATATACATAATTATTTATTATATTCTGGTGCATCTACAAATATAATGCCTAATGGTATTTGTGAATAATTGGTTTTAACTCTTATAAAATCTAATAGAGTTGTGAATCAGTTAGATAAATCAAGATTTAAAGCGATTGGTGAATTATTTAATGTTCACATGTAGATTGCCTCAAAGCCAAGGATCCACTAGTTCATAGATATCCAAGTAGTAGACATCCCTGATGCTTAGAGGATGCTATTGAGTAGAGACTAGACTAGAAGCTTGAATGGTTATATGTTAAAAAATTATTCACATATGTGGTTACCATGGAAGGGAGTCCATAACCAAATTAGGATAGAAAAGGAGCCTAAAATGAATAATATGATTATTGAATACAATTCAATCAATGAAAGAGTGAACATGGTTGATGTTGACTTTAGGATTTAAAATATTGAGACCTCTAAGGTATGTGACCCTAAGACTTATCATGTTTTTCCTTGTCTATAGAAATTACATTTTAATGGTGTGAGGTGTAAGTCTAGATCTTGGGTAGGAATTTTTATAACTAACCTTATTGTTAGAGAATATCATGTTGATTATAGATTTCAATTTCCTTGTAAAAATAATCTAGCTGAGTATGAAGCTTTGATTCTTGGGTTACAATTGGAAAACAAACATAAGGTTAAGGAAATACTAGTTTATGGTGATTTAGAGCTAGTAGTCAATCAAGTAAGGAGTAAATATTAGTGAAAATTTTCATATCTCAAGAGGTATTAGTTTAGAGTCTAGGATTTCATTTAGTCTTTTAATTCTTTTAATATTGTTTCCATCCCTAGAGAAGAAAACAAGGCTACTGATGAGGTTGCCTCAGCTGTGTCTAACCTTATGCTATACCATGATTCCCCAAACCTTAGTATTGAGTTGGTCTCATGTTCCTCAGTGCCTGATAATGTCAACCACTTATAGGTATTCAATAATGATCAATAGATGATAGTTTTTTTTATTAGTTCAAGTGTATTTGAGGGTCACATTATGAATAAAGCTAGTCTCCTTGATGATGAAGTAATTAAAGGAAAACTTGAAGACAAATTCATTAAATTGAATGAAAATAATATCCCTAAAGATATGATATCCTTATCAAGACTCTTTGATTTTGATAAAATAGCTGAGATAAACAAGACTACCAAAGTAAGTGGGAAGGATTAAAATGTAATTGATCTTTAATTTAAAGGTCAACCTCAGCTGGTTAATATTGGTACAACATGTAAAAGTATGGAAAATAAAAGAGCCAGAGAAATTTTGACCAAATATAAAGATATCATAGCATGGTCCTATGATGACCTAAAGATATTTGATGTAAAGGTCATGACTCACACCATACCTTTAAAATAAAATTTTAAACCTTTCAAAAAAAAGTAGAGGCCTACCAATGTCGTATTAGAACCACTAATATATAAAGATGTTAAGAATCTCTTATATGATAAAATTATATTTCTCATTAGGCACTCCACTTGGGGTGCTAATTTAGTCTTAGTATGTAAGAAGAATGGTGAAATTAGGCTATACATTGATTTTAAAAACCTAAATAAATCCTCTGAGAAAGATAATTACCTCTAACTTCTCTTGATCAAGTAATACAAAGTGTTTCTAGTTCCACCATGATGTCTTTTCTTGATGGTTTTTTAGGGTATAACCAGGTGTTGGTGAATCAAGAAGATAGGATGAAAATTGCTTTTACTACCAAGTGGGGAATGTTTTCCTATAAAATAATTCCATTTGGGTTGATAAATGTAGGGGAAACATTCTAAAGGGCCATGGATCATGATTTCTAATGTTTGGTAGGTAAATGCATTATTATATATATGGATGATCTAACCATCTTTTCTAAGAATAGGTAGGACCACCTCATGCATTTATAGTAGGTATTTGAAAGATACAAAAGGTATGGCATTTATCTCAACCTAAATAAAAGTTTTTTTTGTGTTACCAAGGGAAAACTATTAGGGATTATTATCATTAAGGAGGGAATCTCTATAGACCCAGATAGAGTAGATGTTATATAAAAAATAAAGCCTCCTAATAGTAAGAAATAACTGAAGTCATTCTTTGGCAAAACTAATTCTATAAGAAAGTTTGTTTTTGGATTTGTATAAATTGTCAAGACATGGAATGATATGATAAAGAAATATTTCAAAATCACTTGGAGTGAAGAAACCAAGAAGGGTTGTAAGTACATCAAGGAGGCAATTGGACAAGCTTTAGTCTTGATAAGTCAAAACTTCTCCAAAGATGTTTACCTTTATTCCTTTGCTTTTGATCATACTATTTTTATAATTTTAACTCAAAAAAATTATGGATGTGATCATCCAATTACTTTCATGAGAATGAAATTTTAGAATGTTGAGTTAAATTATTCTTTAATTGATAAGAAAGCATGTGCATTAGTTAAGGCAGTGAATAAATTCAGGCACTACATTTTTAAGAACAAGGTGCATGAAATCTTACTAGACCCTACCACCAATCTCATGCTAAGTCAAAATGAACTAGGAGAGTGCAGATGTAAGTAGATGTATATGATTAAAGAGTATGAATTTTAAATGAAGACTACAAAATTGGTAAGTTGTCAAGGTCTAATTCAATTAATTTCTAATACTAACCCCATGCTAAGTGCCATGTAGGTTGAACACTAAAGTTTTTAGTCCAATGATTGGTATGATCCTATTATCCATCTATTGATCAATGACACTTGTCCTTTAGGGTTGACCAAGGAGTAAATAAGAGCCCTAAGACTCAAGGCATCTCAGTACTTGATTAAAGATGGAGTGTTGTATAGGAAAAACTTTAAAGGCATATACTTGAGGTGTGTACATAGAGAAGAAGAAACTTAAATCATGAGTAATTTTTATGAGAAATTAGGAAGTGGACATCAATATGGAATGACAAAAACTCATAAAATACTTAGATCTGGTTACTAATGGCCCACAATCTTTAATGATCCCCACAAACATGTAAGGTAGTGTGGTTAATGTCAAGTATTTAACACAAAAGAGCCTAAGAAAGCCATGCCACTGATGCCAGTTATGATAGATAAACTTTTTTCTTAGTGGGAAATAGAATTCATGGGGGTAATAAACCCTAATTCATTAGAAGGTCATAATTACATTCTAACTACTAATGACTACTTTATAAGATGGATTGAAGCAATGGCCACCAAACAATGTAAAACCAAAGAAGTGATCATTTTTTTAGAGGAAAACATATGCACAAAGTTTGGGACACTTGTATCTCTAGTTTGTGATAATGGACATTATTTTATATCCATAGAGATGAAAAAATGGGTATATGATAATATAATAATTCTCAAGTTCTCATCCAACCATTATCCTCAAGGTAATGGCATATCTGAATCTACTAATAAAAACTTGATGAAGGTAATAAATAAGTCTATAGTAGATAAGCCTAGGATAGGGCATAAGATAATTAAGTATGCACTTTGGGTAGATAAAATTATAATTAAGTAGGCTCCCAAGGCATCTCCATTCCTATTGGTGTATGGCCAATAACTCATCTTTCCCATCACCCTCAAGTTACTAACATACAAGTTCATGCAAGAATACATGGAGGAGGATTAGGATTGGCAAGCTCAAGGTTGTTTGACATTATCCAAATGGAAGATGAATGAGAAGAATATTTTGCTAATTTTAGCAGGCACCAAACCATAGTGAAGAGGTGGTTTGATAAGTGATAAAAAATAAAGGTGTTTAGGCAAGGAGACTTAGTTATTATTTAAGATAAGGAATTCGAGCCTAAAGGTAAACATGGGATGTTCACACCTTTATGGATAGGTTCCTACCAAATTTTTGAGATACTTAGAGACAACACCTTTAAGCTAAAAGACCTACAAGGAGCAGAGTTCACACTACCCACCAATGGGTACTACCTTAAGCATTACATTTCTAATGATCCCCTTGGGGTCATCATAGAGTAAAATATAAGGATAGTTAGAGTTAATGTAGGTAGGATAGATTAGTTTCATTCTATTTTTTCCTTCTTGTCCCTTATTTGTATGTAAGTTTGTATATATTTATTTAATTTTCTTTTACTTCTTATTTTTTTACTTTTCATTTGTCTATTTTATTTCTCTTGAATTGTTCCTTGATTTTAGTAAGTCCTTTTGGATAGACTTCATCTCAAAGTTCACTTAAAATACTCAATAACTCCATAGTTCAAAAATGTAGGTATGAATCTTAAGCATATGTTGACCACATGTTTGAAATATGAGCTTAATGTTATAGTTAGAGAAACTTTTAAGGACTGATGGATAGGTTGGTTGTTTCATAAAGTTTAAACCTTGTTTTGATCTAATCTTGGTTTTAATAAGGATTGCATATATGGGATGAAATCTTGAATTATTAAGATATAATCATGCTTGCACTTAACAAACATCCTTACTTGGGATAAAGGTTATAACCATAGGTGATTATCTGAGGATAAAACATTTGACTAAATCCATACACCTAGCTAGCCCAGTTCCCAACCTTTGCTAGAAATCCAAAATGATCTAAAAAATACAAAAATAAGAGCTTATTGCAAAATAAAAAGCTTTCAAAGTAGAGGTGATTCTGGTAATATCCACTAGGGATATGGATGTTTGAATGGTAATGGAGCAAGACCTTAAGTAGAGCCAAAGGCATCTCTATCAAGGTTATGGATGTCTGGCTAGTAACAGAGTAATACGCAAGCCTTTCCTAAGCAAAAACATGGTTTTTAATAGATATCCAAACATGTTGTATGTTAATGTTAATGGTTAAAGTCATGAAATATGGAATTTGTTCCCTAAATACCATGGTAAATAGTAAATGGAATCAAAGAACACACACAACATGGCTAGGTTTTGATGTTTGATACTAATTATATAGGTACAAGAATTGTTTTAGTCATGAATTGATCATGATAATGACACTGATCAAGTGGAATAAGTAATCTAGTTATTTATTTGAACTAGAGTCTCTAAATTCTAACATATTTCTATGTTTTCCCTATAAGTCTCCATTTTTTGAGGTCAACATACGCCCATTTATAAAAATTGGTGACCCATGTGTCAAATTGTGCAAATTTGTACCTTAAAATTGAAGATTCACTTGATCAGAGTGTCATTAAAATGGTTGCAAATTATTTTTATTTGAAGATCATCTACACCTAGTTTGGTTAGCATATTTGTTCATGGTTATGGTTTTCCCTTCTCTAAAGTGCTAAAATTGGATCTCTATGTTTCAATTTATAGGTCAAATAAGGTCTACTTAGAATGAAAAATTTTTGGGTTTCATGATTTTAATGTTAACTTGATTCTTTACTAGTCTTTAGTCTATTAGAAATCAAGTCAAATTGCTAAACCCTTAGTCTAAGTTTAATCTAAGTACTTGATTTGAATTTGGCAAGAAATTTTATTTAAGTTACATGGGAACACTTTAAATGGTTTATATACTCATTCTAAATTATTTATCTTAGATCTTAGTCCTATTTTATCTTTTGATCATTTTGGCTTGGTAAGTTCTTTTAGAATTTGCATTTTTTGCCCTTTGAAATGTTTGAAATGGCCCTTCATGTTCTTCTAAATTGTCTTTCAAAAATTTTGTCCCACAACAAATTTCCCTTTGGACATTTTATTTGACAAAATTTGGTATTTAGGGAAATGTGTCAAAATTTTTGTTTGGGACAATTTCCTCAAAAGAATACCCTCTAAGGCAAATTTCCCTGAATGAATGATCCTTTGGATTTTTGAAATCACCCCTCAGGTTTTTTATTAAGGACACTTTATCTTCTAGACTTATCCTTTGGGTTTTCTAAAATTACCCTTCAAAAATTTGTCATTAGACATTTTGTCTGATGCAGAAGGCCTAAAATAATTCTCACGGCAATCTTGCTAATGCAATTTTCCTAAAATAGAACCTTCAAAGGCACTTACCCTTGGGAAGTTTTGTAAAGGACACTTTCCCCACAGAATTGCCTTTCAACCTTTATGAAATGTCCCTTTGCCCTTCAATATTAACATTCAAAACTTTTGAAAGTGACCTTCATATCTTTTAAAAGTACCCTTTCAAATTCTTTTAAATGACGCTTTAGACCCTTTTTTGTCCCAACTAATTCCTTCATACTTTTTGTCTTGAGTATTTTTCCCAGTGAAATAGACCCCAGGGGATAATTGATTCAGACATTTTTTTGATGAAATTGATCTTCAAAATAAATTTCTTATATAAAAAGTCTGAAATAATTTTTCCATGCAAATAACTTAAATACCCTACACCAAAGTCAATAAATCAAAATGCAGAAAGCTCAAAGTAATTTTCCTAAGATAATTTCCTTGAGACATTGATTTCATCTAACTCTTTTATGCCACATTCATTTTAATATTTTTTAAACCTTAGCCTAAGACTTGGGATTGAAGCCTTCTTTATCAATATAAAATGAGAACATTAATCTAAGATTTTAGCTTAAGTTATTATTATTATTGTTTCCTAACTTCAATATTTCCTATTGTCTGCAAGAACCAATCTCACTTGGATTAATGGATATGTTTTTTGGATGATCATGACTTCACCCCCTTCTAGTGTCTCCAAATCTTGTTGCTTGTGTTGCAAGATCAATGGAATATCATTTAGGAATAAGCATGTTTAATATTTAATTTTATCTTTATTTGTCATTAGATCAAGATTAATTATATCTATGTTTAATCTGTGTCTAATGTTTTAACCTAGGTCCCCTTGTCAGTTGAATTCAAGCTTAAATGGGAAAAATTATCATACCATGGACTTATTTTAATTTTTATCCTAAGGCTTGGTCATGTTTTTCAACACAACCAAACCTTAGGCTAAAAATCCTATCTTGGTCTAAATAATTACATGGTCCCTTTATTATAAATCTTAGCCTAAAGTCTTATCCTAAGGTTTATCATATTTATTAATACAATAAAAACCTTAGGCTAAGACTCTATGCTATATCTTTGTTATTCATATGGTATTTTTGTTTTAGGTTTCTACCTTTGTCCAAAGTCTTTATGTCTTAGTCCCTTTTAATTCATGGGTTCCCCTTTAATATGCTTAGAACTGAGCTTAAATATTTTATCCTAAGTCCTTTATATATTCTCTTGAGCTTAACTTTCAATCTTGTCTACAAGATCAACCATTCGCATTCGCTTAGATGAGATTGATTAGATGGAACATGGCAAGCATTGAAATGTTAAACCCCAACCAAAGAGTTAAATCCTAAGCATGTTCTTGAGATATATGGTCCATGTGATCCTAGTAAAGTTGATCAAGTGATGTGTGCAACATTGTATTGTTAAAGGTTCCATGGAACTCCATAAGAGTGACAAGTGTCATCATCATGGGAGCCCTATCTATATATATATATATATATATATATATATATATATATATATATATATATATATATATATATATATCAAATGATGCACAAGAGCCTAGTATAAATATCACAAAGACACCAAGTAGTCACCACATGGAATATATATGGATCAAGATGAACCCAAGAATGATAAGTGTCAAGCTCAATAGAGAGCATGTGAATATGCTTAAAATTTATGCTCGTGCACCTGTCATTGACATTCGTATAGATGTCAAATGATGATCATGTGTCCATAAATATTAAGAAAAAAATTTCTCCAAGGCATGTTTCAAATTAGTGGTCACATGCCCATCAATGACACTCATGCAGACATTAAATGATAGTCATAAGGATGTTAGTTTTAAGATAACAAAGAGCCTAGATGACATGTTTAAAATTGATGGTCACATGCCATCAAAGACATTCACCCAAGCATCAAATGATGGTTGTGAGGATGTCAATTTTAAAATAGGAGAGAGTTTAAAAGATGAGTTTAAAATTGATGGTTACACACCCATGAAATATGTTCATGTCTATGTCAAATGATGGGCACATAAACATTAATTGTAAAATAACTGCTTGGATCCAAATTCAAAGGCAATGATCATATTTTGTGTAGGGATGAGCAATATGCCACAAGGATGCCAAGGAGATGACACATTAGAGGCACATGGGTATAATGTGCCGAATTGGAGGCCTTATGGACTTGATAATTCAAGGAAGGCCTACATTCTCATTTGTTTAAATATAATTTGATCAAGGATCTACCAATAAGTACTCTAATATACCATGATAGATCATAGTAGCATTTATTAAGAGAACATAAAATTATATTTGACCTCAGAAATAGATAAGGATATTACTGTGGGCCAAGAATGTCAAAGAGTCATGAAGATCTTACAACAATGTAGGGCCTAAAAATTATGTGAAAAAAATATTCTTTTTGTAACCAATATTGTATAAAATTTTGAAGTGGAATATTATATTTGTAAAGGCACGTGTTATTTCTATAATAGACTTCATATAGATCAATCCATTAATAAAGTCTATTTTACTTCTAAAACATTTATGGAAAGGACAACTATCCCTACACTTGTACTTTTGTGATTGGATATGACTGATTGATATACTTCCTTAGACCTTATAAAAGAAGCATTATTATTGTAAAGAAGAGGGAGTTTTTGAGCCATAAACTTGTGTAAACCTTTGAGAAATTAATGAAAGCAAAGAATTCTACAAAGATTGTCCATATTCATTTATGTCATTTATTATTATAGTTTCTCTGTCACTTGCTTGTTCTCATTTCCAGAT